>PVJS01001432.1:0-98063 GCA_004027185.1 Glis glis | reverse complement strand
TCTGAGCATGGTGATTGGCTAGAGCGCCCAGAGAGTCTAATGTCTGAGCATGGTGATTGGCTAAAGCTACCAGAGAGTCTAATGTCTGAGTATGGTGATTGGCCAGAGCGCCCAGAGACTCTAATGTCTGAGCATCGCGATTGGCTAGAGCTCCAGAGAGTCTAATGTGCAGTCAATATGACAAGCCATTTGTGCTGCTCAGAATAGCCCCCCACCTACAGCTCAATAATGTCAGAGAAGAGGAAAGCCAGCTAAGTGGAAAGAATACCCTCCTTCTTGGTGATTTTAATGGAAAGGAATTGGGAAATGTTGTTTAATTTTGTTTTCAAAGTATTTGTGAAGAAAACTTACAGTTTTGTTTAAAATATGTAAGGGAAGTACGATAAGAGTTACGTAACTTTACATTAAAAACCATATAGTTATTCACAGATGTATTACTGAGGAATCATCTAGGTACTGCTTTAAACTAAAAAAATAATGCTTAGATACGTTCTTGCTGTAATTATTCTGGAAAATGACAACAGGTACAAAATCAAAGGAATTCTGCTGATGGAACAAATATAAAATAGGAGACTCAGAAAGGGGGTTGCTGTCCTTATAGTGTATTTTTAAAGTTTTCATTCTCTGAATATTTTAACCTTTGACTTTTAATCTCACAATTCAGGGGGAAAAATCTAAGGAAGCAGTGCCTTTTACTTATTCTCTTAGAACAATATTTATTTAATGCTCGCAGTTATGAATAAAAATGCAAAAAAAAAATCCAGAAAGAGCAAACTTAATTTCCAGTTTTTCTCTGGTCTTCCTTTTTCGCCACCATAGCAGAAGTGACCAGACTCAGCCTCAGATGACATCATCGACTCGTACCTGTGGACCGCACCAAGTACACAGGGAGCCCCATTCTAACCTGTGGCCTGAGTCTAAAACTATAACACAAGCACCAGAAAAACAGAAATATCACTTTTACTTTCTTGAATTCCCATGACCCATAGAATGTCTTGCACTTATTAATATTTTAGTAAGTAGAGGTCTATATTTAACCATTTCACTCTATGTTGCCAACTTTAATACTAATAATATAAATGTAGGATAAAGGCTTCCCAAATTGCTCTGTATTTCTTTTTTCCAAATATTCAAATACTCTATGCCAAACCAGATACATTCAATTATATGGCAGCACAATTGCTAGCACATAGTTGGCACTAAAACTATTTTTTCAATGTATAAGTGAAAAAGCATTGAACAGGTCTCTATTCTGTGCCTGGTATAGCACCTTTTTGTTATGAAGAAACAGGAAAATGCAGGTATAATGACCCTTCTGGTTTATCTTTAAGGATGCTAAAGAAAATTTATACCCACGTGTCCATCTGTCTGACCAATCCATTAATTCATTAGTTGAAAAAACATTTAGCGAAAGATACCACGTGTCAAGTAGATAGCGACATAATAAGTCAAGAAGTAATACTGTAAGCTACTACTTATTGAAGTTTTTATGAGTACTATGAGAGACAGATGATAGCTAAGGTTTTGCTAAAGTCATCGGGAAAAATGCTTCCTGGGGAACCTGAGAATTCAACAGCGTGATGAAAGTTGGATCAGAATTTCAACAATTACAAAGGAGAAAAGCTTCCAATCAGAAAAAAATGACACTAGCCAATTAAAGAAGTTTAGAAACTAATCCAGGACAGTGAATAGAGTGGTTCAGTTAAAGCAACAGGTTTCAGGAGGAGAACTGCAGATAAGATGAAAGGTAGGGACCAAGTTAAATACAGTAATTCTGCTTAACCATCAACTTTGAATGGCTGAACCAAAGAGCTGAGATTTATACTGAGGACAAAGAGGAATTTGCAAAAGTTTGTGAACCACATAATAACTTAATCAAAATAATATCTTAGCTGGGTGTGGTGGCACACACTTTTAATCTGAGTACTTGGGAGGCTGAGACAAGAGGATTGTAGGTTCACAGCCAGCCTCAGCAACTTAGTGAAACCCTGTTTCAAAATAAATAATAAAATCAGGCTGGGGTTGTAGCTCAGAGTTAGAATGCCCCTGAGTTCAATCCCCAATACTACAAAAATATATATATATGTAATTTTAGAAATAAAATCATTGGAAATTAGTAACGGATAGAAGATTGAGGGTGAGAGTAGAAACCAGAGAAGAGGAACAAGTGGGTAAGACAAACTCAAAGATGAAGACATTGGTTGAAAGTATAGCGAACAACAGTGCTAATGAGAGAAGTCTATAAATGAGAAAGGTCAATTGGGGAGAAAATATGAATTTTGGTTTTAGAGATAGGTCTTTGTTGATAGCAGGATTTTACATAGGAAGGTGTGAATAATCGGAAAATGGGGAAGTTTTGTGGAAACAACTAATGCAGTCTCTTAAACACAAGAAAGAGGTTAGCAATAATTTTATTTATTTATCATTGAGTTTTTATACATCACTCCAAATCAGTATTGTCATAATTCTTGTTTTGTGAAAGAAAATGGAGTTTAAAATAGTTAAATATATTTTGTTATACTACTTGGTCTTTTCACTATACTGGACAGCAGCTCAAAAATAGAATTACTCAAGGTAGGACTGTTAAGAAAGCAGAGCAGGGAAGACCTACAGTTTTCATTCTACCCATCTTAAGGAGACGACTGGACAAAGATTATTGAATAAAGAAGACAAGTAACAAGAAACTAAAGCAATCTGAGAAGCTGCATAATTATTCTCCTAACAATTTCACAAAACTAAATACCTTGTATATGGACTTTTAGAATTCTGAACTATGACATTTATTTAACTATGATTTCTATCAATTGCTCTCCCAGATACTTGTTTTTAATGTTCACTCTCTTGTGTAAAATGTTACGCATAGCAGAAGACATTTTAAAGACAATCAAAATTATTTTAAAAGGTTCATCTTCTTCAGGGAACACTGAATACTGAATATTGCACAACAAAATCGAACTCGGCAATCCTTCAGATGGGCTACAGTTTGGATCTTATCTGTCCCTCAAAGGTCCACGGGGGAAACTTGGTCTCAAGGAAGGCGCTACCGGGCGGTGGCAGACCCTTCAGAGTGGACCTCGCGGGCATCCTCAGGTCGCTGCGGGTGTACCTCTGAGGGGCAAGGGGACTCTGCCCTGCCTCTCCCTTCCTTCCTTGCCTCTTGGCCATGGGATGAGCGTCTGTGCTCTGCCTCACATTTCCACCACCCAGAACAACAGGGCCAACCAGCCACGGTCTGAGTCCCCCAAACTTTGGGCATGGATAAACTTTTTCTGTTTATAAGTCGATCACCTCCGGTGTTCGCTATAGAGGCAGACGCACTGACCATCACAACATTCAAAGAGGACAGCGCCTTTCTGGAAGTATGTGCCTCTAATTTTTCTGTTAGCAAGGTGACTGGTTCAGGACAAGTGCATTCATGTGTCTGGTTCCCTTGGAATTTAAGGTGGTTGCAAGAAGGCTGGTGGACATCAGGAACTGAACGCTGGTGTGTATTAACAGATCTACTCACGATAGAGTGCTACCTATCCAATAGGAGGAATTCAAACAGACATTGAGCTTGTATGGAGATGTCTTAATTCAAATGAATGAAACAACCAACGTTTATATTTGATGTATAAAAAGAATTATGCAAACGTAGCATATTACTTTACTAAATAAAATATCAATTTCAACCCTCTTATCTATGGATTTCAGTGTTGTTATTCATACCATATGATTTCTATTTCCTAGCTCCTTCCATGTTTTGAACAGCACTTCCCTCCTAAGAGTTATTTTTGCATCGACTCTGTGGGCATTCTGAGTAAATTTCATAACCAAGACTGTCATGTGTAATATCCAGAAGTATTTTAAATATAATTATTTGTGGTAAACATTCCATTCAACTTTTACAACATTTTTCTTCTCTTTTCTCTAAATCCTCTTTGTCACCAGTTTCTCCTATCGAATATGCCAATCTCGCTACTTTTCTAAACTTTCTTTCCTACATACAAAGACGTCATTCATTATTTTATTAAGTAGAGGCATGAGCGAGTCCATCAGGTCCTGAAATAAAGTGCTAATGGAAGTAGAAACACAGATTTCATAGAATTATGGAAACAGACAACACAGAATAATAAGACTGGACTTTCTATAACTTTTACTATGTATTTCACCAGAGTGGAGATCAACAAAATTTACCATCGCATATGCATTTGAAAATAAAACTAATTCTTGAACTCTCGCTACTTATGAATACATCTTTCATTCTGTTTTAAAATTTAAAGAGTATACAGAATATTCTATTACATAGTATAACAGTTCAAACTGTATTAAAAACTGTACTTATTAAAATGTCATCGTCACCAACAACTTTTTAAAGTGATCTTTACCAACACTGTGTCTTGATCATCGCCCTCTCTTTAGTTTCTGGGTCCTTCTCTGCACTGAGATCAAGAACTTCACTACACTCCTTTTTTTCTGATAAGAACAGCACCCTTTCTGACTTCGCCCTTTTTAGCTCTTCTCCTTGTAGCATCACTGTTCTTAAGAACTGGCTCCACCCAGCCTCTTCCACCCCACCCAAGGCAGAGGCAGGGGGGGACAGGGTAGGAACGAGGAGGCCGGGGTTCTCCCAGAGAAGGGTTGAAGACAGGCAGGGAGACTCAGGAGCAGAACTTGATTCCTGTCAGTGTCGGGATGAAATATCCACAGGATGTTTCTGAAGCATCTGAGTTAATGTGCCAAAGTAAGAAATGAAATTAACTTTAAAATGGCCATTGTTTGATTTTTTTTTTTTTTTTGCAGAACAATGGTTGGAACTAGAGAGTATCATGCTAAGTGAGATGAGCCAGTCTCAGAAAGCCAAGTGTAGCATGTTTTCTATGTGGAAACTAGAGAGACAATAGGAAATGCAAGGGTCTTTAATTTGGAAAGAGATCTGTACAGTAATGGATGGGGCCTGGGGGAGGGAGTTAGGCAGGAGAGAGAGAGAACTGAGGAAGGAAACCGTTCAAATAATACCATGGCAATATGTGACAGCCTCGCTACCAACCTCACTAACGTGTGTGGGGAAGGAGGAGGTGGGAACGGGCTGGGATGCGGAGGGAGACACCAATAGCTGTGTGCATGAGTGTTTCTATCACACTGAGCCTCACTATGATGCGCAAGGCCAATGCGCTAATAAAATAACCTAAAAAATGATTTATGGCATCCAAATTCTATTCCACAGTGACTCAAAATTCAAAATTTGATTCTTTTTTTCTTTGCTTCCTGCCCTGTTTTATTAATAATTATAAGTCACTAAAATTTTACTCTTAAATTAGACTATGTCTTATTGGCTGAAGACCCCCAGGAAATTTTCTAAACAAGAAGATTGCTTTATTATGAGCAACACAATAGTTGGCCTTTGGTGACAACATTTATCTAAATAAATATGTATAGCACCTACAATGTATTATCTTTAGGTTTTATCACACTTACTAAGTGCCTAAAACAATAGTATTTCTGGTAAATAAAAGAATATTAAATTTAATTAGCCACTACTATAATCATTCTATAATGTTCTAATACTCAGAAAGGATATTAGAGTTCATTATGGTAAATATGACCAAGATGGAAAGAAAATTAGTTTAGGGGGACTTTTATGACTCCTAAATACAAAGTCACTTTCACAAAGAAATAGCTACTAAATGTTTGAACAGAATTCTACATTATTTTGAAAAATAAATCAATTTTTTTTCATGACTTAAGAAAAAGAATCTGGCAGTAATCACTTTCTATCTGAAAGAGAACCTAAATCTGCCTTTATTTGAACCATTAATAATTATTATAATTTTATTCCCTAATTTCAGAGAGGAGCACCCATATTTGAGTTATTAAACATTGATTAAAGAATCTAATTGTCAAATATAATAGATGTCAACCAAGTCATCTTGAAGAAAACATATTATAAATTATTATGACCTTTAAATGTTGAAAATAACTTTCTTTCAAGTTGTAGATGAAATGGCCAGGAATAAACAATAATGATCCAGAATTATTAATTTGTTGTGAATTATCTGATCCAGGTATTATTAGACATTTGTCATTAATCACAAACAGAAAAAAAATGTTTAACCTTCAGCCAACGATAGGTTAAAAATGTCCAAGTCCTTTTGTTCTGATTATTTATAAATTAGTTGGAATAATCTAGCCTTAAGATCTGAGATTGTACGACTTGTTATTTATAGTTATAGAGGGTATACTTTTAAGGGAATAAAAAGCTTTTTCCATTTAAGCTTGGTTTCGCCTTTCTGACAGTTCTAAATCCACAGGATGTGGAGAGATGATTTAAATTCTGCATCAGAATTGTGACTGCCGTGGACTTTCTTCTCCTCCTCAAGGGAGCCATTGTTCCTGCCTTTCCATAACCAGGCGTGACAGCACCAGGCTGGAGTCACAGGGCCGGGCTCTGAGTCAGCAGGAAAATGCTCACCTCCTGAGCTCCTCCAGATGCTCCGCTCCTCCCTCCTCCTGCGTCTGAAAGCTGAGCCCACAGTGGCCACAGACCCCAGGCTCCACCGGACAGACAGAGGGTTTAGCAGTGACCAAAAAAAAAAGTAGCCAAAGAGTAGCCAAAACAAAATGAACCCAGAAAATCCAAGTTGTGTATTTATTATGAGTCCCATTTTTCTAATTCGAAAATTCAAAGAATTGATTAATCACTTGGTCAACAAGTCTTTGTGTACTCCTGGACTAAACAAATAAAGAAAATCTTAAAAATCAGAAGTCTTTTGGATTTTCCTGAGACATATGGCTGCCACCTGTATAAATTTCAGGTTATACACAGTTGGATGGGCTTTGAAGGAATATTACATGAGATGCTTATCTATTCCCAAGATCTCTACCACGGCATCTTTTTAAGCACCCTGAAGACTCCCTGTAGCAGGGACAATCTTTTCTACTTTCTATCAGGACTGTGGAAATGGGGTTAAACCTGGTTCTGTTGTTCCGTCCTTGAGGGAGTCTGTCAGGAGGCCTGGGGGGTGTCTGTGTGCATTTACTACCATGTTTGCCTGGGTCGGGGAGGGAGGAAGAGGAGGAGTACTAGGGGGAGTACTGGGAGGAGGAGGAAGGGAAAGAGATGGAGGAGGAAGAGAGAGGAGATTATTATCCAGTGACATGTTAACAGGCATTAATATCTTTGTTTGTTTATGGAATCTCGCTAGTGAGGATTGGACCACACCACATTAATGCAGTTATAATCAGATGCCCACATCTGATGATAGATAATTCTAACTAGACAATTCTAAATTATTTGGTTGCTACTTTTGTACATTTTAAAGAAAAAATACAGAAGTAGAAACAAACGCCTTCCCATTTTTTAGCCCATGAACAGGAAAGCCAAGGGATCCACAGTTCCTAAGTAGCACTGGCACAGTGAGGAGCACCAGGCTCCGCCAGGTGATCTTTCGTGCTACCCTCGTGAGGGTGCGTGAGGACCTATGTTCCCGCACACGTGTGTACGTGGGCATGCATGTAGTCACGTAGAGAAACCGCTCACCATACTGACACACTCCTAAAGAAACAAGGCATGTTCTCATTCACCAGCATCACTGTTGGGTGAGGTGCATTTGCGGATCAATGCCCCTGAGTCCTTTAAACAAATGTCATTTTCCTTGCTTTAATGACTTGGTCATTTGACCTTCTCGGGACTTTACGATACTGCAGTCGCAAGACTGAAAATAGGAAGTAAAGTTTTATTTTCCAAAACGATACCCTTTCATACTTATTTGGAGCCTCCTTCTCTGTCTCCTTATCTGGGCGTCTTCATGAGGGGCCCTCCCCCACTCCCGCTCCTGCCCTCCCTTCTCCCATGACTGCCTAAGTCTAAATAAATTGTTCCATAATCAAAAGTGACTTACTCTTAGCATGGTGTGTGTGTGCCTTGAAATAAAGTCGGTGGCATGTTTAATTTATTTAGGATCTAATAATGATGACAAAAATAATTAAGTAACCAGTCTAGTTTTAATTTCTTTTGTTTTCAAAGGTCATTGTGAAATCAAGCAAGTTAAGCCATCTAGAGCAACTCTCTGGAGAACGCGTCCCCCTCGCAGACATGAGAAGCAAGGCGCACCGCCCAAGGACGCTGACCAGGAGCCTCAGACGAGCTGGGGACTCGCGACCTAAGTAGCTCAGCAGAGGAAACAGGGCCGCCCCAGCCTCGCTGGGTCCAAATGAGCTCCACAGGCACAGTTCTGGGTGCTCGCTTGCTTCCCATGCCCCCTAAGACTTATTTCTATAGCAGCTGTCGAAAAATGTACAAATGAAGCTGGGCGTGGTGAAGCATACTTGTAATCCCAGTACTTGGGAGGCTGAGACAGGAGGATTGCAGGTTCGCGGCCAGCCTCAGCTACTTAGTGAGGCCCTCCGCAACTTAGTGAGACCGTTTCCAAATAAAGAATAAAAAATAGGGCTGGGGGTGGAGTTTGGAGGTAGAATGCCTCTGGGTTCAATCCCCAGTACCGCCAAAAAAAGAGAAAAATGTACAAATTAGAAAATATTTATCATATTTAAAATAGCAAAGAACATATATACAGAGAGAGCGCA
Organism: Glis glis; assembly: GCA_004027185.1. Taxonomy (NCBI): domain Eukaryota; kingdom Metazoa; phylum Chordata; class Mammalia; order Rodentia; family Gliridae; genus Glis; species Glis glis. The sequence goes on along the minus strand of PVJS01001432.1, from coordinate 89,498 downwards.
TCTTCCCTACAGATCATTCCTGGATAGACTTCTGCTGTGGGAGACGGGGAAAGGGAAACATTCTGACTTTCTGGCAGAAGAACTGCCATCATGATTGGAGGTGAGATGCATGTGAGGGTGACACACATCCGTCGACCCTGACTCCACAGCAGCCGGGGTGGCGCTGCCCTTTGTGGCCCTCGTGGCACTCGGCGGGAGGAGGCTGAGCCCTTCCCTGGGCCTTTCTTGCCAAAGATCCCTTGCTTGGGTGCGTTCGAATGAAATCCACAAGCATTCCTAAGTTTCTGGCTTGACCTCTCAACTCATTTTATGTCTTAACTGTTTATCTTTTTCCCCCCATTAATCTTTCTGGGCTTAGCACATTCCCTGTTGTTTTTAGGGGAGAAAAAAGTTTCAAAGCAAGGTTCATATTGCCACTGTGGACCCGTCAGGAATGCTAGCTCTTTTCTATCAAGGGGTAAGAACTGTGGAGTATTAAGTGCAAGGCCACCGGTTTCCTGGCCCTGAAATAAAATTTTAAAAGGTATGGCATATACTGTTGGGAAGAAAATTATCAAATTCTTCTAGTGCTGTGACAAGTGTGCATGAACACACAAAAAGACCCTGGTACAAGGCTTGCACTAGATTTCAAAGGAGGCCCATGGTCAAGACCATGATCAAGTTCCAACTTCTTTGTACTTTAAAAGCACGCCAGATAGATAAACCTTAGGAAATGAAGAGCTGTTCTCCACACTTTCTCTTTCTTTTCAATCAATTCTCTAACTACACACACATAGCATAGATGTTCTCTACAATAGTGTCACCAGAGTAGATATCTAATTTTAGATGGTAATTTTTAGGTGGTACCATAACCAAGTTCATTCCTATTATCTGTTAAAATATAGCCAATAAGAATTTTTTACTGATGAACATAATCCATTCGCCCACAGCACCACAAAGTCTGTCAGTGCAAAAATTAAACCCCAAAATTGTAAAGATGTTCACTTTACAAATCTGTTTAAAAAAAAAAAAGAAATAAACCAAACCAAACAAAAATGACTCAAAACTAAAACCTTCAGGCTGGACCCTGCACTCCAGCATGGTGTTACTCATAGGTGCCCTGTCTGCCATCTCTGCTGCTGTTCTCGAAGCAGCCTCCCCCTAAGCTGACACAGGCCCAGCTGTATAAACCAGTCCCGTCAAAGAACAGAGGTAGGTGCAGGGCGGACAGAGCAGGGAGGGGTCCCCACCACGCCGACCACTGAGCTGCTGAGGATAAAGAGGCCTTGATAGGGCAAAGCAATCATCCACTGCTGTTTTCTTTTTTTTTTTAACCTCATTACCACATGCTAGAACATTTTTTTCCACCACCCCAACACCCCCATTTCAGTCCCCACAACTGAAAGACCTTTGTTCTAAAAGGCACCGAATCCATCCCAACTTCTCCTTCCCTCCTCTTTTTTTAAATTTTATTTTATTTTACTTTGTTTTTTGTTTTGTTTTGCTGCTGGCAAGTCCATGGAGGAATGATCATTTAAAGAATTTTTTTCTTTGCGGTACTGGGGCTTGACCCCAGGGGCATTCTACCTTCCCTCTACACCCCCAGTCCTATTTTTTATTCTTTATTTTGAAACAGGGTCTCACTAAGTTGCGGAGGGCCTCACTAAGTCGCTGAGGCTGGCCTCGAACCTGTGATCCTCCTGTCTCAGCCTCCCAAGTGCTGGGATGACAAGCATGCGCCACCACGCCCGGCTAAAGAATTCTTGAAACACTACTTTCCTCTCCCTCACACCCACACACGTAGCTCCCAGAAAATGGTTTTTAATGGACGCCTAAACATGCTTGCTTCGGAACCTTTTTTACAGAAGTATTTCCAACAGCTTTTGCTTTCTAGATAGTTATTTATGCCAGGGAGTCTAGCAAATGATGCATCCCTTTAAAAATAATAAGGGATGGGGTCAAGGTGGGCCCGAGAGCCTGGGTTGCACATGTAAAGAACGTGTTCCTGGTGGAACGTGCATTTCAGGGGGGCTGGCCACACGGTCCCTCAAGAGTGCAGAGCAACTGGGAGACCGGATTCTGAAACACAAAGGGAAGTTTAGGCTTAATCCTTTCAAAATCCCCTCTCTCATACGTCCAAGGACATCAGACCCTGGGGTAGATTTTGCAGAGATTTAACTACGCACTTCCTACTTTCAAGTCTGTCGTTCTTACGTACTGTGCTGACATTATTATAAAGGACTGGACCCACATCCCCATGAGGATTGCTACGGTAACTGCCCTGGTTACAGTCAGCCGCACACACGACGTAGCCCAGGGAATCCCTGGGCAAGTGCCGCCGGGACTCAAGGGGGAGAGCCGTGGCATCTGCAAGTTGGTTCTATTTCAGGGCGTCCTTTGAGGTTGGGACAAATATTTGAACATTATTAAATCCTCTATTTATCCAGAGACGCCACAGCTGAAGCACGGGGGGCTTCTTCACAGTGTCCTGTCAACCACCTAAAGGGATTATCCTCTTTTAGACGGGATAAGACGGGACTCCTTCCTCAGTTTGTATACTTTGCTAGTCAACACACAGGCACACAATTTCCTTAGAGTGAACTTCCGGCCACAGCTGCTCCCAAATACCTTGGCCCACACGACTGGCAGAGGTGACAAGGTGACACCAACTTGCTTTATGTGGAAGTCTACGTCCGAAAATAAAAACGAAACAACCACCTTCTAGTGTTTGGATTTTATGAAACAAACTGGACATATCCAAGTGCATCCACAAATGATAGGCACCAACGTCACCCTCAAACCATCACACAGAGGGAGGGTATGGGGACCCGAGGGGCACGTGCCCCAGGCAAAGGGCGCAGAACGGGCTTCCTCGCCACCGTGAGCCTTCACCTGGCCACCCAACTCTCCTGAAATACCTGTGGATAAGCTGTCTACCAAAAACCCACCAAAATATTCATTTGAAAATAAGACTTCAACCACCCTGAGACACCTTCAGAAAATATTTGTTAAAATGATTATTAAATATCAACTAAATTTCCTCCATGTCAACATATTCTCCAGGGACTATTTGTTTTTATGACAGCATGTCTTCGGACTATCAAACTCGTTTACATGAATGAGCAGCGGATCCTTGAATCTCTTTGCATTCTCGTTATTTAAGTAACATCTTAATAAAAATCTGTAAGGGTCCAAATCCTTCTGGAAATGTCTTTTAAACCATATGTGTCTTATATTCTATCTCCTTGCAAAGAACAGTAAGAACAAGAGGATTTTGAGAGAAACCTTCTAGGGCAAGCGCTACACGTTGGCATCAGAGAGGTAAGAACGGCTCCCAGCTATCAGACACCAATGCGGACTGTCACCGTGCTAGGTGGCTTCCATTGTTAGCAGGACTGCTCATCAAAACAGCTGTCTACTGAACCACAGACGTAAACCCCGAGGTACACCTTCGGGGACTCATGTCAGGCCACGGTTTGTTAGATTCAACCCCAAAAGCACAAGCATCAAGCCAAAAAATAGATAAGTTGTACTTCATCAAAATTTAAAACTTTTGTGCTGAGTATGACACTAACAATAAAATGAAAAGACAACCCAAAGAGTGGGAGAAAAATTCTTGCAGATTATATATCTGATAAAATACTTGTATCCAGAATATACAAAAAATTCACATGTGTTTGCTAGATATGGAGAGAATATTTATATTTAAACTTCATATATTTTACATATATAAAGAACTACTATAGAAAACTTAATAAGACAAAATTTTTTTTTTCTGGAACTGGGGATTGAACTCAGGGGTACTCTACCTCCGAGCTACACCCCTAGCCCTATTTTTTTATTCTTTATTTTGAAACAGGGTCTCGCTCAGTTGAGGAAGGCCTCACTCATTTCTCAAAAGAAGATACAGAAATGGTCGCTAAGCACATGAGAAGACGCTAACTCTCCCTAGTCATTAGGGAGATACGATCAAACCATGGTGAGCTCTCACATCTGTTAGGACGGCTAAGGTGAAAAAGACAGACCGTGGCCAAGGATGAAGGAGAGGTGGAGGAGCCGGAACCAGCATGCACCACTGTTAGGAATGTGAACCCTGTAGCTGCATTGGGAAGCGGCTTGCAGTTTCTAACATAGAGTTAAACACAGAGTTACCATGTGACCCAGCGATTCCCCTCCAAGGGAAATACTGAAGAGAAATAAAAACATATGTCCACGCAAAATTTGTACACAAAGGTACACAAAAGCATTATGCATAATATCCAAAAAATTGAAGCAGCTCAAACATCCATCAAATGATGCTTGGAAAACCCAAATCTGATGAACATGCAATGAAGTGCTATTTAGTAATAAATAGAAATGAAGCACTGATACATACTACGACATAAATGAACCCATAACGTCATGTGAAAGAGCCACATATTGTACAATTCCATTTACGCGACGTGTCCAGACGAGACATATTTACATATAGAAAAAGTAAGTTGGAGGCTATCTAAGCGAAGGTGGTAGAGGGAGGGAATGGGGCACGATTGCTAATGGGTGCAAGATGTCTTTAAGAATGATAAAATATTCCAAATTTACATTGTGGTAGTGTGTGCACAATTCTGGATATATTAAAAACTGCTAAACTGTACATTAAATGGATACATTTTATGGTATGTGAATTATATTTCAATTAAACAATATTTTTAAAAACTACAAAACAGACATTACTGTCTCCATTTTACCTATGGAAACTGGCTGAGAGAGATGTCACACAGGTTGATAAAATTCACATTGTCCCAAGAAGGGTGAGCACAGTACTGTATGCTCCAAGAGAAATCACATTCACATAACTCATAATACAGTATGTTGGTATAATTTTTCCATTTTATTATTGCTTATTACTGTTAATTTCCTACTGTATCTAATTTATCCATTTTTATCATAGATGTATATGTACAGGGAAAACTTAGTATACATAGGGTTCAATACTGTTCATGGTCTTGGGACATGTTTCCTTGGGGAAGGAAATCCACTTATCACATTTTGAATGTTAATTGCAACTGGAATATAGACTATTTTTATGAAAGAACTTAAATATATGCCTTAAGATTGATTTTGCCTCAAAGATTTAGAAATATATTTCTCACTTCTATTACTTTCATTTGAATTCAAGCTTTTATTGAATATTTTTGTTACACCTACACTAGGTAAATGTTCTTTTTTTCTTCTAACTTTTTCCATTAGATTACTTTTAGAGCACCTTATTTGCAGTGTCATCTTTCACACCTATAAAACATAAATATTTAATGATTATTGTAAAATAAAACATTGTAGATGTGTACAACTCATTCCTAATGGTTATGAATCCAGATGAAGATGATATCCTGCCCCCTCAAGATGTGTATTCAATAGTAGATTACTGACTTTTATTATTATTCTTACTAATTTCCTCATTGAAATGCTTATAACATAATACAGATTCTCTTAATGCCAAATAGTTTAGTCTGGGGAAGTCCAACCTAGAATTTCTTTCTTGTTATTGCAGGTAGAGCTTTGGGAAGGTAATAACATTTAACTTATCAGAGGAAACTTCTAAAAGAATCACAACCTTTGCAAATAATTTCTGCAACAATCTCCAAAATGAGTATTAGCTGTTAATATGGACTCACTTCATCTCCAGAGCTCAAGATGGGTTCATTCTCTATGAAATAAACTACTTGATAGTAGCTATATAATCAAGTCAAAAATCATTTTTTAAGTTACACAGGGCGAGCAGAATGGGTAAGTTGATGGTGTTTGTTTGTTTGTTGCTTTTCATAGCAGTTCACTTACAAATACATTTCCAGCATTATAGAAGGAGAACCCAGCTGGGTATGGTGGAGCACACCTGTAATCCTAGTACTTGGGAGGCTGAAACAGGAGGATCGCAAATTCGAGGTCAGCTTCGGCAACTTAGTGAGGCCCTCAGCAACTTAGTGAGATCCTGTTTCAAAATAAAAAGTAAAATAGGGCTGGGGGTGTAGCTCAGAGGTAGAATGCCCCTGGGTTCATTCCCCAGTACCAAAAATAAGTAAGTAAGTAAATAAGTAAATAAATAAATAAAGTACAACACAACCCTCAACTATTAGTATCTCATGATATATTCCATGATGTTTTCTACTTAAGATACTACTTTGAATTTAGAGCAATTCGACATAGGCTTACTTATACAGACACTGATTTGATTACATAAGAAACTTTTAACCAATTTAGAACTCAGGATACCCTTAAGGTCTTTCCAGAAGCAAGTATTGAAAATTTCTATTTTTCAAAAAAAATTGATAACTCTATCATGGTAGAGAAGAAAGAAATGGATTAGAGAGAAGAGAAAGAGACATTTGGGTAATAACAATAACTTTAGATATGTAGGTGTGTGCGGTACAGCACAGGAGGCATGAGTTGACTTCAAAACCTACGCTAGTAGTTCCTACTTACTTATTTTTATGTCCCCTCAAATTTATCATCACTTTTATACTACATTAAGTAATCTACTTGAAAATTCTAGATTTAAATATAAAACCTCATCTTTCTGGTCTGCAGTGTCATTACTGAAAGCCATCTAGCAGACTTTTAATCCAGAAGGCAGATTTTAACCAAAATCAAGGACAGTCTGCTATTGGGTTGTAAACTCTTTGAGCCACAAACAGTATTACTCATTTTTTTTTCAGTCTAATGCAGAATCTAACCCAGGGCACAACAGCTGGAGTAGAGGCGGAAGGACGCCAACAGGTGCTAAGACAGAGCTAGACAGAGCCCAGGTATGATCCTTCCTGGCTCCACTGTGACCACGTGACTTGAACCCTCCCAGTCTGTTTTCCCATTATAGGACATATAAATATAGTACAATATTTATACATTTTGATGGAAGTAAATGAGCACATATAAAGGCATGTAGTACTGTGCCAAACACTGTACATACTTAATAAATGCTATCCGTTATTATTGTTGTTATTTGGAATTGAATTGAATCTCCTTTAAGGCATTCAGCTATAAAGCAGAGTTAAGATTAGAATATGAAAGAATCTAATTATCTATGAGAAGCCATCTGTGTTTAATAGAGTTGGACCTTCAAAAAAGAGTCAAGTTATTTGAATATTTCTATATGGCCAACATTTTTATTTTTGAACCCAAATCTAAGACTTTGGGCTCCCTGTATGAAGCAAAGATTTCTGAGTCCTGCTGATGAGGTGAGTAACAAGTTATTACTATGTGACTTGGTAGCACTGGAGGTTTTTAAATCATATCAGTTCCAAACTAATTTAAAAACGATCTTTCCTAAGTGAAACCAAGAGCTATCAAGCAGCTGAAATTCTACCACCAAAGTACCCAAGCCTCATTCCATTGTTAGCAACTCAGAATATGGTTTCTGCTGCATGACATTTATTGCCAAACGACCTATATAAGATAGATTCCCACCATCTGCTTCTTTAGGGGATGCTGAATCCCCGAGGGCAAAGGAGACCAGGACGTGTTATTATAAGATCCGGTCTGTGTTAAAGTTCCATTGGAAAGCTTCCATTCACTTCTACAGCTTCCCTGTTCTAGGTGTGCAGCCGAGGGCTCCCAGATAGGAAACGGGTTCCTATTATAACAAGTAAACGGGGGCTATGGGAGCGCTGTGTCGCCGGGCTTGCTGCATGGCACTGGCAGAAAATCGCAAAGTACACGTCAGGCTTGGATGGCTAGTTGGCACTAGAAAGGCCATCTGAGGACCATAGGCAAAACCCAACAGAAGGATGAGTCTTGACCAGAAAAATCAAGTGACTGCAAAAAGTTAAGAAATTTTTTCAACTACTAAGAATTTCCTTTTCAATCTCTGTCATTACTGAGTTATGGAAATAGTTGATTCATACTATTTCCCTATAAAGTATCATCCATAATTTTGGCCATAGCCATTCCCCAACTGATCACGTTATTCTACCTAAAACCAGTTCATACTTCAAATAAAATGTTTTGAAACAAAGGAATGTAAGCACAAATCCTCCAAGGGAAAACAATTGAGCTATAATGCTCCATCGATCATTTGGCAAAAGGAAATCGATGGAAAATGTACACTCCCAGGTAGATTCTGCTGGCTATCACCAAAAAGCAGACTGGAATAATAGCTATTTCAAAATGGAGTGATGTCAAGATAGTTTAAACACCACCAATTACTTGCCATATGGCCTATATCCCCTCAGCTCATGGAGTATTTAGAAACTATTCAGAATTAATAAGCACTGCTGTCAAGGTACTGTCAAGAAACGCAAGCCCTCATTCATACATTGGAGGTAATGTGGGTAAATATAAGAAAGAGTAAATAACTATAATCTAAGGGAAATTAATACTTCAATGTTAGCAATACTGTTTTAATTGCAAAACATTGGGTAAGATATATTTTATAATAAATAATCAATGTAGCCTTTCTTACTCCTGGAATCCTATGGAGTGTTATCAAGGAATATCTTATTAAAATTCTCACTTCATTATTAGCACGGGCATCCATCCAAGAGCCACTACTAAAATTCACATCTTAAACATTTTTACCAACTTATCTGGTGATTTCTGCTGATGGAATTTCTGTCAGGGGTTTTTAAATATCAAAAAAGAATAACCTTTAAAATTTTATACAGGCATCTTTTGTGCTACATACAGCACACACAGCTAGCTCACTCTATTGATCAGAGAAAATTGCTGACAGGTAATCATGCTGTGGCAGAAATATTTTTGGATGTATTTTGTTTGGGACACAACCTAAACTATTCTTTGAGTGTCTGTTATATGCCAAGTGCTCTATTTTGTGAAGGGTGGCAGCACATAAACAGATCATTATAATGCTATATAATATACAACAGATTTACAAATAAAGGTGAGAGAAGAAAAAAGTTAAAAGCAAAAGTTAATAGAGCTTTTGTGCTCATCAGGTAATTATCTCCATAATGCTCCAAGTATCTAAACAGAAGACAAACCACTATCAGAAATGTCATATATTCCTGTAAAAGGTTGGACTAGTGGAGGTTTATCGTTCCTTTTTTGTTTTCTTTTTCCTTTTTTTGTGGAACTGGGGATTGAACCCAGACGCATTCTACCCCCGGGCTACACCCCCAGCCCTATTTTTTATTCTTTATTTTGAAACAGGGTCTCACTAAGTTGCAGAGGGCCTAAGTAGCTGAGGCTGGTCACGAATCTGCAATCCTCCGGTCTCAGCCTCCCAAGTACTGGGATTACAAGCGTGCGCCATCACACCCAGTTTATGGTTCCTTTTAATGCTGAGATTTTCTTCTCTTTTTTTAAAAAGGGGCATGATTTGCTAATATTCCTATTACGTTATGATGACCAACATAATTTAATAGGTCTAAGGTAAAAGTACAGAGTGTTAGAAAATAGAAATTATAATGGTATAAATAAATTTTATGAGAACCAATCAACTAAATGTCTACTATGCACTTATGGATAATTTTTCAGGATATAGCACCTGATAATATAAATGTTATCCATTCCTTCATTTTTAAAGACAAGACTTACAAAAACCGGTAGTAGTTGACCTACAATACAACCTAAGGCCAGTGGTGGATTCAAGATTCTTAATCTTTCCTCATTCTTCTCTTGAGATTTAATATGCACTTATTTTTACTATAAAGAGAAATAGATACATGAGCATATTACATGCATGCTTATACCTCCTAGTAATATAATTCTCATATTTCATTGATACTCCGTTTTTCCATTTCCTAAGGAATTTTCAGTCTTTTATCTGGAATTCTACTTTTCTCAAAGTATTTGAAGGACATGATTTCTAGAGATTTCAAATGTGGGGTGACAAATAACAGACTCTCTTTTCTCCCCCTAAGTGCCATGCACTCTTTGAAAAAAGAGAGGACAGATACTAAGTCCTATACTATTGGCTAAAATATCTGAAGCCACTAGTCATCAAAATCTTACAGTGATTAAAAATGACATTACAAATTTCAGTTGGCAACTCAGTTCAGGAAATTATTATTATTTTTATTTGCTGATTGTATTTCTAGATGTAAGAATTCGGTTTATGCTAAAGTTCTGCTATGTGCGAACACACCTTTCAAATATTTTACCTGCCTATATTTCAGGGACTTATAAATTTAAAAAATGCCCCTCAAACAGTCAGTATTATTTTAAAAAATTAAACTAAAAATCAGGATGCATTGCAGGAAGTCACAAAACCCTGGAGCTGGGCAGGTCCTGAACAGGTAATGTCAAGTAGGAAGAAGAGCAGGTGCCTGCACTCCTGCGTTCAGGTGCGATGGCTACCTCATCCAGCTGAGAGAAAACCCCCAAATCTGGATTTCTATGAGAAATTCCCAGATTTTTGATGTTAGTTTAATCAAAAGAAAACACTCAACTTCCACAGCTAGTCCATCAATTTAATATGATTCTAATGCCAACAGGACGTTCGCCATGAGGACTGCCCCGGAACGTCTCGGGATCTGTGGTCACCTCAGCGTTCTTCTACTTAAATGTGGTAATAAAATATAGCAGATACTGAAACAGCACCTACGAAAGCTCACTGAGTGGACTGTATCAGTATGTCTGAGCTCAGGCCCTCCCTACCCATCTCATCTTTACAACAGCCCTGCAAGTCGGTACTGTACCCATCCCCACGTCCCCATTCACAGCTGGGGCAGCCCGGAAGGCGGAAGGACATCGAGGGATAGAGGAGGAGGTGACCTGACTTTCTTAAGTCCAGGAGACAGCAGGGCGCAGGGTAGGATTGAGCCTTTGGCCAGAGTTCATGCTTTTAGCCACTAGACTGCTTCTGTTGCAGGTTTTCTACAGTCTGTCTTAAATACAGAAACTATCTTTCACAAAAACAAACCTAGCCAAAAAAAAAAAAGTCATATCTTGTGGCACATATATTTGTACCACTTTTGAATGAGTAAGACAGTCTGGAAAATATTTTAGACTCCAAAGTGATAAGACTTTGGGATAATGTGGATGGTTTCTTATAATATCTGTCACTAAAATTGTTCTAGAAAACTCTGTACACATGATTAGTAGACTGTTATCTTTATTTAATCTATCTTCTGTATCCCTGTAGCCAAATATCAGCATTAATTCAATCACTACTTTTACCTAAAAGTCTATTCATTTAGACATATTTTTTCTCCAAAATAATTTTCTCAGCTTTACCAAAAGAAAAAAAAAGTTAGTGTAAAAATTTTGGTGGATGTGGCTCAGAGGCTCAGCACTCGCCTAGCATGAGCAAGGCCCTGGGTTCCATCCTGGCACCAGAAAGTGATAAGCTGCTATGATACAGAAATTTTCCACAATAACTAAAATTATTCTGCAAAAACAATAGAAAAAATATGTTCCTAATTATTGCCTTTTGTTCAATTTTAATTTACCTGAAATACAATTTCCTAATTCTCAGATGTTGTTTTATTTCACTTGGAAATGGCCCTCAATGTATTTTGTGTAAGACACAAACTTTAAGACTGTCTATTTTAGACATCAAGGGAATCTGGTATCTAGACAGGGAGAGAATTCTCTAGATGAGTCACGGACTAGTTCTAAGACATAATTTCCAGCACAGACATTTTGGCCTCTGTCATGTCATCTCCCATTTCAATCTAGGTCTAAGCTAAGTTCAAGGAATTACAACTTTTAGCAAGTTTTCATCTGAATTGGAAGTAGAAACTTCTTGACGTTGTCTTCATGAATCTCTTCATGAAGAATAAAAAGAAAACAGCTTACCCACAGAATGACCCCTTATGAGCTAGGCCTGCCCCCAAATTATCTGTAAATGGGGAAAGAAGTGTGTTAGGAAAATATCCAAAAAAATCTTACATACTCCCAAGCTTTCCTTGGTAAATTTATTCAATGGCATCAGAATAAGCAGTTTGTGTAATGTATGAGTTCAAAATAGCTTGGTTCAAAACAAAAGTTTCCTGATCATTAAGAACTAGCCTAGGAACAACGCTGATAGCGCTAATAACAAGTCCTGGGAAGAGGGTGTATAAACTCTTGTAATGGGTAACGAGGCAGAGCTACTATTTGGACTGGCAACTTTCTGAGGTCAGAGGCCACCTGTCCCGTGTCTTCACTTCTATGTACTCTGGGCTAACACAGTGTCTGATCCATAAAATGATTGTTGAGTTACTGACCAAACATCAAAACAGTTGTTTCATTTGGAGAGTTGAAAACATTGCTGGGACCTAACCCACCTACCTTTCCAAGGGAACCTACGTTAGGATGGGCCCCGTGCTGCCAGGGAAGCTGGGTAAAGAAGTAGAAGCTAATCAACGGAGCAGAGCGGCAGGCAGGGGCTCTGATCACGAGGAAATAAGAGTGTTTCTGAAACCTCGAATTCCCATTCATAAGGAGAATTCAAAGCAGCTGTTCAGCACAAGCACAATGTCTACCCCAAGAATTAAAAAAACAAAAACAAAAAACAACAGGGCAAATTATGGCAGCAGAGAAATCATTGCTCTAAGACTTCCAAGTTGATATGACCTTTTAAAATTAAAAAAAAGAAAAATCTAAACAGACAAAATTTTACATTTTCATACTGTACTGCAGACCAAAAAAAAAAATGATATTCCAATGTTAGGGCCTCTGTTTTTAAACAAGAAGCCGAGGTGTTTCCTTAGAAGCAAAGGTCTTAGGGGACATGTCTGTCACAGCAGTTATTTTCTGTTTCGCTTGTTGGCAAACTCACATTTCCAAACAACAACAAAAACGAGCCTCCCAGCTCCCTGTAAACCAAGGAGGTAGAAACAAAAAATATTTCAAAGCAAGAAAGCAAACAGACTGTGAGGACGGAAACTCAGACCAAGGCATCTGCTCCCCGCTCCCCACCGCCACCCAGCCTCCTACAATCCCACAGATTTTCCTCAGAGATGTTGCCATTTTAGCTTTGTTTTTCCCTAAGTTCTGGCAAAACCCATCCGTGCAGACAAGGCAGCAAAGCCACGAGCAGAATCCAAACCGGAAAACAGAAAAGCTGTTCTGTCTTTTCTTCCCCGCCACTCCATTACTAATTTATTTTTCCCAAAGTAAAAACTCCCTCGCTCTATCCAAAACGGCAATCTCTTCTCTTCCAGTGTATTACAATCATTTTAAAGAATACGGAAATGATGATAGTCTGCAAGGGCTAAAAGATGGACTACTTGAAACACTGGACAATTTCCCTCTGGGCTCGCACTGCTGTTTTTCAGAGAGGAATAATACTATAAGCCAGCTAGTGTGTTCCTCCTTAAAAAAAAAAAAAAAGGCCAAAGGAATTTTTATTTGTGCCCTTCTAGGATATCTACTCCTGAATCCTGAATCCCACCCAACCTGATGCTTGCTAGCACAGCTTCCTGCGTAGCCTGGATTAAAAGAGAAAAGAAAGTAAAAAGAGAAAAACAAACACCAAATACATACAACCATTGATTATTGATACATCAGTCAGAATGCAAGAACATTACTAAGACTGTCCAAAGAATATCAGTTTTGAAATTCAACCTATACACATAGCTTATATTTTTCCCTTTACATTTAGAATTAACGATCCACAAAATAAATCTAGAGTTTTGCGTCAAGAAAAATAGCTCTATTTGTATGAGTACGGGGAGAAGACCAGGAAATCCGTCTGCATCCATGGGTCACTTGTGCCTTACAAATATGTCTCTCTCTGACTTACTATATTTTGCTTCACATGCACAGTTGAAGTTAAAACCAGTCTTGAGATGATAATATCTCAGAGGGAATGAGATCCTATGGTTAAATGGTTTCTGTAACTCTCATATGTAACATTTGTCACATATATCCTATGTTAAAATAAGTTTAAGTGACATTAAATTTATACTGTTTGAAAATTTGATGCAATTCATTAAGTATTTCTATTGTGTTGATAATGTGCTTGGCATGGGAAAAAAAAAAAACACGAGTCTTTGCTGAGGTTCTCAAATCCAGTGACACCTCAGTCAAGTGAGGGTTAGCCCCTGCTGAAGACATTACTCAGAGCTGGAGAGAAGATCCCTGGAAATCACAGGGGAGCGTGGCTCTCCCTCAGTCAGTCACAGGACCCTTCTTCAAAAATGAGATTAAGCCAGGCACAGTGGCGCACACCTGTAATCCCAGTACTTGGGAGGCTGAGACAGGAGGATCGCAGGTTCAAAGCCAGCCTCGGCAACTTAGTGAGGCCCTCTGCAACTTAGATCCTGTTTCAAACTAAAAAATAAAATAGGGCCGGGGTGTAGCTTAGAGGTAGAATCTCCCTGAGTTCAATCCCCAGTACCACACAAAAAAGAAAAGGTTATATAAAAAAGAATAAAGAAGGGCACAGCATGAAAAAATAATGGAAAGGGATACAGAATGATTAGAGACTAGGGGGTAGGTGGGAATTGGTAGAATACTAGTCAGTTAAGCAGTAAGGAGACACCTAGAGGCGGGTTTAAGGTCTGGCTCTTCAAGAACATCACGTGGATTCCATAGTGTACCTGGCACTTGAGCCTGGGGTGCCGTAGGCAATTCAGAGTGGCCCCACGTTATTAAACCCAGCAGCACCAACCACCCAGAGACACCACACCATGTACCTCACACTGAAAACTCTGCCCAGGCTCAAAAACCAATATCTTCCCAATGCTCAAAAACCAAGACCTTCCTAATGCTCAAACACCAAGACCTTCCCAATGCTCAAAAACCAATATCTTCCCAATACTCAAAAACCAAGACCTTCCCAATGCTCAAAAACCAAGACCTTCCCAATACTCAAAAACCAAGATCTTCCCAATGCTCAAAAACCAAGACCTTCCAGTGCTCAATAACCAAGACCTTCCCAATGCTCAAATGCCAAGACCTTCCCAATGCTCAAGCACCAAGACCTTCCAATGCTCAAAAACCAATACCTTCCCAATGCTCAGATATCCAGACCTTCCCAATGCTCAAGCACCAAGAACTTCCCAATGCTCAAAAACCAAGACCTTCCCAATGCTCAGAAACCAATATCTCACCAATGCTCAAAAACCAAGACCTTCCCAATGCTCAAAAACCAACACTTTCCCAATACTTAAAAACCAAGACCTTCCCAATGCTCAAAAACCAAGACCTTCCCAATGCTCACACACCAAGACCTTCCCAATGCTCAAACACCAAGACCTTCCCAATGCTCAAAAACCAAGACCTTCCAATGCTCAACAACCAAGACCTTCCCAATGCTCAAACACCACGAGTTTCCCAATGTTCAAACACCAAGACCTTCCCAATGCCTACAGAATGGCAGCCAGACTGAAAACCCAGGGTGCTGCATAGCCCAAGTGTTTTATCTTATTCACAGAGGACTCTAGCCAGATCCCAAACTGGCCATGACTACATGGTATTCTTCATGCTGGTGTTTAATCTGGAATATCCTTTTTTTTTTTTTTTTTTTTTTTTTTTTTTTTTTTTTTTTTTTTTTTTTTTTTTTTTTTTTTTTTTGCGGTACCGGGGATTGAACGCAGGGGCGTTCTACCTCCGCGCTACGCCCCCGGCCCTATTTTTTATACTTTAGTTTGAAACCAGGTCTCACGAAGTTGCGGAGGGCCTCACTAAAGAGTGAGAGAGAGAGAGAGCGAGAGAGAGAGAGACAGGGAGAGAGAGAGCGAGAGCTGAGGCTGGCCGCGAACCCGGATCCTCCGGTCTCCGCCTCCCAAAGTACTGGGATTACAAGCGTGCGTCACCACGCCCGGCTTGGAATATCCTTTCTAAAAATATACTTTTATTGGTGCATTATAATTGTACATCATAATGAAGTTCAATGATAGAAATATACAAGCACACAGTACCTGGTGTTTCACTCCCAATCCCATTCTGCTTCAACCCAGTGTCAGGTGCTCTGAAACCCCACATAACCTCCAGGACCCTGCTCTAAGGCACCACCTCTGGTTCACCTGCACTCTCACCATCGGAACTCATTTCTCCCTTCTTTGTGCTCCCGTGACATCTTGTGGCTGCCTATCAGAGATGGTAGTCTTGTGCTTACAAAAATATTTCTACCATTCAAGTTACAGACGCTGAAGAGAGATTTTTTTGGTCACCCCTCTTCCACAAATGTCGCCTAAAATGGTTGTGCATTTAGTAGACACTCACCAAATATGGTGCAAATACTGCATTGTCCCCAGATAAAATATTAGGCATGTTTTAATTGTGTTAAAATGACCTTGAAAATGTATGAACATTACACCATTTTTAAATATCACATTGGATTTAACATTGGTGACTAAGGGACATGAAGGACACTGTGCCAATGTGTCTTTCACACTTTGCCTGCTGTGTAGTCAGTATTTCTTTAACCTGTACCTGCTGTTGTAGTAATTCTTCGTGAATATCCCTAATCGTCTCAGAGCCAGACTTTAACATAAAAAATTACACAATTTGACATGGTATATAAAATAGTTGATGCCAGAGATACAAAGTTCTCATATAATTCAGCAAATTAAGGTGAAATCCTAGTGAGAACAGCAAAAATGGTAGTGTTTTTTTTTTCTCTTTCTACCATTTGTTATAATCTTTAGAGGGTAAATGGATATTTGCTAACATGTTAAATATAAAGAAAATTTGAAAGTAAATTATCACAGGACTTTACACAACAAATCTAGTGGAGTGCATTATTTTACTTTTAGTAAAGTATAATATATATTACTACTATTGACTT
This sequence comes from Glis glis, assembly GCA_004027185.1. Classification (NCBI taxonomy): domain Eukaryota; kingdom Metazoa; phylum Chordata; class Mammalia; order Rodentia; family Gliridae; genus Glis; species Glis glis. The sequence goes on along the minus strand of PVJS01001432.1, from coordinate 72,865 downwards.
CAGGTGACCAAGTGATTGATACTTCAACTAGGTCAACATTTCAACCTAAGAAAATGGGTGGTTAATTATTGTATTGCGGGGGAGTATTGTGAATGATACATGCATATCCATGTTTATAGCAGCACAATTCACAATAACCAAATTATGGAACCGACCTAGGTGTCTGTCCACAAATGAATGGATACAGAAAATGTGGTATATACACAAAAAGGAATTGTAATCAGCCATAAAGAAGAACAAAATGATGTCATTTGCAGGAAAATGGATGGAACTAGAGAATATTAGGCTAAGTGAGATCTGCCAGTATCAGAAAATCAAGGGTCGTATGTTTTCTCTCAGCTGTGGAAGGCGGGGAGAAAAAAGAAAACAAAAGGGACGTCAGATAAATGAAAAGAGAGACCAACAGAATAGTGGAAGGAGATTGAAAATGGGAGACAGGGAGGGGAAATGAGGATGGGGGAAGGGAACAGTTCAAACAAGGTTGCGTCCACATATGCAGGTATCAGTACCCATCTCGCTAACCACCGGTCTCACTAATGTGCGGGCGGACCGAGGGACGTGGAGGGAGACACACCAAATGCTGTGTGCACGTATGTTTGTATCACTTTGAATTTCACTGTGAGGTATAATTACAATGCACCAATCAAAGTATAAAATTTTTTAAAGGCTGGTTAAACTCATGTGTTTGAATGTGTACAGTTTTAATTTTAAATTCTTGTCTGACATAAGTTAGTAAAAACCCAAGCCATGATGTGTCTTCCATGTGTCCTGCCGGTGCCTTATCACAAATACGTTATCAGGGACTGAGGTCTCTCACACTTATCATAGCAATAAATTGTTTTCACCACCTAGCCACAAGCCAGTTACGACCTCGCCCATCCCCACAGTGCCCTGGCTTTCTCCTCCAGGTAGAGCTGAATGGATGTCTTGATTAGCCTATCTTTGAATTAATTTACTAAGCAGCTATTTTTTAATGGTGAGGAAGTTGTACATCACTGTGATTTTTAACATCACTCTAAAATTCAAAATATAGTCAGGTGGATCATAGATGCTCTCTGACATAATCTGCTGCAATATTTCTCTCTAGATAATAAGAAAAACTGCTTAGGCAATGTTGGAATATAATTGGTAATTTAGTGACAGGTGCTGGAAAAAAGTATTTTTCTTTGAAAACTCCAAAATCAAGTTAAATGTGAAGAAGAATAGTAAATGTAATTGGTAAATAGTTATGAAAGATGGTTATTATTATAGTTCTGTTTTTATCTGAGAGGTTTATAACCATGCTGCATTGCTTCAAAATGAATATTCTACACCATGAATGATTTTTACCAAAAGAAATCTGTTTCAAATTCAACAACATTTTGGGGGGAACTGATGTATCACTTATTTGTTTATCCTAATTTTTCTATAAATTTGATTATGGAAACAAACTGGCAAAAGTTATTCTTGTTTATATTGCTCTGACATGCAATTTTTTTCACTTAGTCTTTACAATAACTTCGAGTGCAATTAAAGAAAATTAAATTAGCTCACAAAGGAGTGTAGCAGGGCACCTGCCAATCTGCGTGGACTCTGGCCATCGATGGCAGCACGGCCACCCTGCTACTATAAGTCACCGAGTATCGGCCTGCTGGCCGCGGCGGGGCAGGCTCAGCAAGGAAACTGCCCGTTGGCGTGTCAGTATCAGTAATCAGTTTTCAGGACAGAGGATGCCTTGATATTATGATGAATGGGCACCCCACGTATTTACTGTGATATGTTCTATGGAGTCTGGTTCAATCTAGACTGGTCTTCTCCACCCTCTCATGTATAGAATCTCTTGGTTCAGACATTTCGACTTCGGGTTCAGGGGCGCTTCTTCCAAAGAGTGACTGGCTGTCAGAAACAGCAAGCTTCTCTCATCAAATAAATTGGGGGAAAACTACATTAAACATATCTCTTTTATCTTTTTTTAATGTATAGATCCCTTAATACACACACTGGGAGGAGAGACAAGGAGTCATCTACATGGGAATTTTAAGAACTATAAAGATATAATGTCTTACCAGTTCATTGGTTTAATCCACTTTTAATCAAGGTTCCAGTGAAGACAACTGAGCTAATTGATCATATATAATAAAAATATCTTCAAATGCTATGCTTTCTCCACATAGAACTTTGTTTCATTTTTTTAAAAACATTACCATACACATGTCTGTCTGGCCAAAGAGGCATCATTTGGCCATGGATTGGAGACATGCTTTGCTGTAGTGTCACATGGTGTACGGGTAGGGTGGTTGGTGGCCCTCCAGCTCTATCAGGTGGTAATGATCTACCATAGGTTCCCAGAGGCCACCGCACCACCCCTGGGGGCCCGGAAACAGATACACATCCATAAAAGAGCCCACCTTTGCCCCCGCATCCTCTGTTCATTCACTAAAGGAGGGGAGATTTCTGGGGGAGGGGTGCTGAGTCACTTTTTTCTGAAAAGTGGGTGGTAAGCCAAATAAGTCTGAAGCCCTCTGAGCCATACAAGTCTCACAGCCTCAGGGTGGGGAGTGAGGTCATAAAAAGCCTGCTCCTGGGACCACTGGAACCCTGCCCTAGCAGGTGGAGAATGTTCCGCCGCGTGCCCCAAAGGACCTCGCAGGTCTGACCTACCATTTTCTGGATAAAAAAAAAAAAAAGAAAAAGAAACAAAGGATCTAGCTAATATAAATTAAACAAGCAATTACCTTGGTAACCTCCTTTTTAAAGGGGACAGTCCTTGCTTTACTTTTCCAAAAAGATTGTTCCCAGGATTACTTGTAGAACTCCATCCAAAATTCTTTTGTGTGCGTGTGGTATTGGAGATTGAACCCAGGGAAATTCTACCTCTGAGCAACACCCTCAGCCCTACTTTATTATTTTTTTGTTTTGTTTTGAAGCCGGGTCTCACTAAGTTGCTAAGGGTCTCACTAAGTTGCTAAGGGTCTCACTAAGTTGCTGAGGCTGGCCTTGAACCTGAGATCCTCCTGTCTCAGCCTCCCAAGTACTGGGATGACGGGCAAGCACCACCATGCCCAACTGCCAAAAATTCTTATACATTAGCAAACTCCTTTTTCACGGCCCCTAACAATTCCAGGAACTACTCAAATGAGTTGTACAATCTCTCTGAGGGAGGGTCTCCGTTCTCTGATACCTTCTACTTTGGAGAGAACAAAGGACCATCCTTCCCACTTGAAGTGTATCACTTTTGTGAAGAACTCATAGGATTTTACTAAAAGCATGCCTTCTTTGTTCTTCACTTTCTCTGTGTCCAAGGTGGCAGTCTCCTCTCTCCCCTCCCCTCCCTTCTCTCCCTCCCTCTTTCTACCCCTCCCCCTGACTTCATATACATGCATACACACACACACATACACACGTACACATACATACATATATTCATATATATAAGTAGGGCTACAGACCCAAGTTCTGTGACACTGATTCCCACAACTAGGAAAAAAATATTTCACCTTATGAAAATGATTATGGCAAATAGTTACTTTAATTTTCCTGTTTACCCCACAGGCTACATAATACCCAAAAACCTCACACCATCATAATTTAAGGATATGCTAAACCATCTATATTATGTTCCAAAGGAAAAAAAAGACTATGACGTTAAAATCCATCTTTAAAAATAAGCAAGACAGTACTTCTGTGTGATATCACTTTGTCTTTGAGAATCAATGGTGGTCTACCCAGAGTCAGACTTTGAAGGTCCTGAGTCAATCCAACCTGTTTTTACCTTTTGGTGTGTTGATATCACACGCTCCACAAAACGTAGACATCCTTACAAAGTCACAAAGAAGCACACCCTGAGACCCTTTTGTCTCCAAAGGGGCATCATGTTTTCCAGAACCCCAAAGACTCCGTGTCCATAGGATGGTTGGGAATGCATTCTCAAGCCACGGGAGCAGCTGGAGAGGAGGGACCAGTGCATTGCACAGCCATGGGGCTCCTCATGTGAACCCCCTGGGCCAATGAGGAAGGTCTCTGGGCTGCAGCATGCATCCCAGGAGAAACAGGCAGCACAGAAGCAGATCATCCCAGAGAAAACACAAAGCAAAAATTACAAAGAGCAGGCAGGTCAGGAACCAGGAAAATACAGGACTTCAGTGAATATAACCAGCTAAGACAGTCAAGAGCTCAGCACCTCGGTGTCTAGTAGCAGAGGGCACTGCTGAGACCGAATATGGCCTGCTGTTTCTGGCCTTAAGGGAGCTCAGCACTAGACGGTGGCCAAGGTACTTTAAGGGAATCCACAAGCCACACTTTAACTAACTACAACTCCTTAACATGAAAACCAGAAAACGGATATTGAAGGATGTAGGAGACTTTTTGCTTTTAACATTCTTATTAAGTATCTGAATCTCTAAACTGAGAAAAATAATTTTATGCATCTTCATTCATTTTGAAGTTGAAATAGAGTACAGGAAAGTATACATGTATGATAAAACAAATCTAAAAAACTTTCCCTTAGTTTTTCATTATTCATTCCATATACGATATGGTCATTTATAAATAAGGAAATTAATGTTGGTTACTCTTGGGTACAGTAGGACAGATATCAATTTCATCCTTATGGCTTTTAACTTAAAATCTGTAATTATAATCCCAATAGTGTTCTCAGGCATCCCAGGTCTTCAAGCTACTAGAAGTAGCACACAATAGTCAATAAGCCAAAATTGGCACCTTTAAAAATCAACAACCTAAAAGAAAATAGCCTATTTTACAGATGTCTTAATTTCTTTGACCCATGGCTATCTTAAAACTGTCAACCCATAATCGATTGGCTATTACTAATTTATGGCACATAAATTTAATTAGTAAAATAATCCAAAAAGAAACTTTAATAGATCAATTAGCTATATATTTATATATATAGTCTTAGCTAGAAGACTATATATATATAAATTAGCTAATTTATATATATATATATATATATTCTTCAAAGAAACAAAATACACAGAATAGCTGGACTTTAAAAATGTAGCAGTGCTTCAAATGCCTGTAGTAATTCAGAGTGGAATAGCTGGCCATGAGTTTGAGTTGTTCCATGTAGAGCAACTCCCTCCATCACAATGGCTATTATCCTGACATGGACTACTCCCACATCAAAATCTGAAAAACAAAAATCTAATATGAAATCTGAAATCACACCGCATTGTAGGAACAAGGTTATGTATTGGAAAAATGATAGATACGAAAAAGAAAACAAACCATCAGTTGAGACACTGTTCACCAGGGTAATGCTGTCTCATTTATCTTGTATTCCTAGTTTTGGTGTTTTTTTTTTTCCTTAATAAAAAAAAAATCTGTGCTGGCAGCTGAATAGTATCAAATAGGCAATTAAATCCAGGGGTCTTCAAAGTATGAGTCAGGGTTCACACTTCATGGGGCTGGCCTTTATCACTACATTTGACAATAAATATATAATACAGAACTTTTAGCTGTTAAAAGTATTTAATCCTACTGTGAAAGAAAAAAACTTTTCTAAAAAAAGCACAAAATACGAGTGATGATAAAAAAAAAGTTTACAAGGGAGAATATAATTAAAGAGGCTGCATCAGCATAAGTCTAATCTGTACTTTTAAAACAACTCTTCATTTTTATGAACATACATGTCTTCACCTGAGACTATCTACTACATGTGAAAACAATCTTTAGAACTACTATTTTTGAGACCTAACATAACATGACAGCTTGTATTGAACCAACAAAAAAAAAATGTTATATTTAGCAATTTTGCAGCAAAACAAAGCATTGAAGTTTATCATACTCCATCAACGAACAGGATAATAATGACTTAATAGTTTACTTAATCATTCTTCAGCGCGTCCACCTAATCCGAGGGGACAGTCAGGGGCTGTTCAGAACCCAGGCTGCCCATACCTTCTGCACTCGTCCTCCTCCTGACCACACAGAGTCTCTTTTCAGCTCCAAGCCCGGGTTTGGATGCGCCCTTTCTCACCTCCCACGCCTGGTGGGATGGAGGCCTCAGAAGAAAGTCAACAACCCGTAACTGCGAGTGCGTTCCTGAGTCCCGGGGGGGAGGAGGGCGACACGCAGAGAAAGGGCTAAGTTGTTCGCCTTGGTGAAGCAGACTTTGTTCAGACACTTTCCAAGAACGGGGCAAAATACTTCATTTTGAATTAATTCCACCCATTTAAAATTTACCTGCACGCAGCAATTTGGTGAGGCTATTTTTTGCTCTCGCAAATGCCATTTTTATTAGTGCGCCAAGGAGAGATATAAATATGCTCAGCTTGATACCCTGGCTTTTGAAGATCACAACTCATGTAAAACTACAAAAGAAAGCTCTGTGCCCGTTTACAGGGGACGACGATGAAAGCTGAAGAATACGTGTGGCGCCAGATCACAGCCCGCTGCCTCTCAGGAGTGAACAGGGGCACTCCGAGTCCTCCGGTGTGGCCACGCCAGCGGGAGGACTTGCTACAAGCTGGGTCCTTGGACGACACAGCCCACACTTACTGGGCACTTAAATGTCAAAAGGACAGTGGTACGTGATCATTTCTTAATCTGCACAGTAACCCTGGGAGGTAGGCATGATTATTATCACTGGTGCATCCCAAAGGAGAAACTGAGGCAGGCTGCTAAGAGGTTGGATGGCTTGCTTAGCCAGCCCTACATGGGGGGAGCTGGGCCTCTCAGTAAGACAGTCTTACTCTAGAGCCCAGCTCCGGCTGGAGATGCAGCTCTCCGTGCATCCCCGGTCCATTCTCAAAGCCACGCTTCTGCCAGGGGGACCCCTGCTCTCCTGGACCCTATGCACCAGGCCACATGCAGACTGTCTCCACTGCGCCTGCTCACCTCTGTCTCCTCAGGGCTCCTGAGGAGGACAAAGGCCACTGCATCTCTAGAAGTCAGAGTCTGGCACACACTGTTCAATGAATACTTCACAAAAGAATGGACAAACGTTTTACTACCCCTTTTAACACCCCTTCTACATTCCAAGTGGCATTCAGGAATCCCTACTAGGATCTGCAAATATTGACAATTCATCACCAGTAATCATGGTTAATATCTGCTCAGTTAATATCTTCCTCTAACCTTCATCCAATTTAAACATATTATATACAATTATTTAATAGCCATACAATTATTTTATGTCAGAGGAAAATGGAATTCTGAAAGGTTAAGTAAGTAGCCCAGTATCACTGGGCTAGTGAAATGTTCATCCGGGACTGGAACACAGGTATCTGACCCCATAAACTGTGCTGTACATTTCCTCAAAGCAGATGCACTGTTCAAACTGGGAAGTCCTCTATTCGAACCAACAAGCACGGTACAACATAAACTAGGAACTGGAAAATGTGATAGCAAAACATCCCCAATCCAGAGCTCCTTGCATATATTTTATGGTGGTAGAGTTGAAACAGACAATAGCTTGTACTTGCTTCTACATATTTTATTTTCAAAATTGTGGAAAGAGTTTAGAAACTTTAAACAAGATCATTCCTGATTTTCAATTGATAAGAATGGTGAATGAAGAGTGGGGGGAAAAGTTGAATTTGTTTTGACTGAGTTAGTTGGTATCCAGCATTTTTTGTTCAAGAAAAGTGACATTGTAGTTCTAAGCAGGAACTCTAACAAAAAATACTTTTAAATTGCCCTGCTATTACACGGACTTTGTAACCAATATTTTTAGATTATTATTTGCAAAACATTGGTACTTATGATCATCTTCAGAGTAGACTTCACAAATAAATTGTGATGGTCTCTTGGACTAGGGAAACCCTATTTTCTCAATTAATATCAACTAGTACCAAACAGCTCTTATGCAAGATAAATCCCCATAGCTCAGACAGCTTTCTGAATGCACATTAGCTTTCTTAAAATCTTAGACAAAAAAAAATCTCCATGAATCTGGTACACAAAAATCTGACATTGATAGGTACCCACTTTTGACAGATCTAATTGTAATCTCAAGCAATACCAGAAAGGACAATGGTCCAGTTACTTGACTTAAAAGTCTTGTACTTATTCTGAATCTAATCAGAAGGACATACTAAGCCGGGCGCGGTGGCACACGCTTGTTATCCCAGGACTTGGGAGGCTGATACCAGAGGATCCGGGTTCGCGGCCAGCCTCAGCTACTTAGTGAGGCCTCTGTAACTTAGTGAGACCCTGTTTCAAAATAAAGAATAAAAAAATAGGGCTGGGGGTGTAGCTCAGAGGTAGAATGCCCCTGGGTTCAATCCCCAATACCACACACACAAAAAAAATTAGGACACACTCACACAAATCCAAATTGTAAGACAGAATGCGACACAAGTAGCCTGGACTTTTCAAAAACTTCAATGTCACTGTCAAGACAAAGAGGTAATATGGTGCTATTTTTAACCTCTGGAGACCTAGATAGACATGCAGCTAAATACACACCTGATGCTTGGCCTAGTCCTTGATTTAAAGACAAAAAGTAGGGGAAAGCTCACCAAGTGCTAGGTGCACGTATGTTGCTACCACTATGAACTACATTATGATGTGAGACTGGAATGCTCCAAGAAAAGTATTAAAAATAAAAAGATAAGAGGTTATTAAAGGCATTACTGGGACAATTAGAAAATGTGGATAAGAACAGCATGCTAAACATCACTACTGCATGAGTGCTAGCTGTCTTGGGTGTGCTGCGTGGCGGTGGTCCTGGGGAGAATGCCCGGGATCTTGGGGGTGTTAGCCTGTAGCTTACGTGCAGACGACCCAGGAAAAAATAGGGAGCAGAGGTAACAAAAGTTAATAGTGGAATGAGTCTGCTTGCTGTACTATCCTTTGAACCTTCCTATATTTCTGGAGTTTTCAGAAATCAAAAAGGGAGGGGGAATAAAGAACGGTTCTATATCAAAATAAGTTGTGACTTTCTTTTCATCTGACCAGGATATTTCTGTTTGTAGCAAATATAAAATAAAACAATTCTGGGCTGATGAATTAGATTTCCCATCATGATCTAAATTTCATGAACAGAGTTCTAAAATAATTATGCCAAAATCAAGACCATCAGTTGTGAAGACACACTTCAGCTTGTAAATGGAAAATAGTGGTATTTTGAAAATGATAGTCTCATATTGATAAAGTGATGAATTGTAAAATGTTTTTTATTGCTCATTCTTTCCTGCATTAATCCCCCACCACCCCACTACTTTCATTCACATTGATGTGTAATTTTGTCCTGCCTGACAAACTAGTCACACACTAAGTAATCACTAAATATTTTAAGTGAATAAGTCAAGATGGGGATATTTCTGTGTGTATATTACTCTAAATGTAAATGTGTGACCAATTCACGTGAGAGCATACACAAATTACCTTATCTGCTAATTTCACTCATTTAGTTAGCTTAGGATGACTTTTAAAGTAAAGTCAACATGGAGGGCCAAGTAAGACAAAATATAGCTTAGAGACAAAGTACTCAAATGTGCAGAGCAGCACTTATCAGGAGAACGCAGGGCAGTCTTGACATGTTCAGGTGAAGACGACTCTTGCTACCAGAACTCCCGGCCCCGCAGGACGCGGTGCGCCCCAGGTACCCTCTGCGTTGTCTCTTCACACTCCGAAACCTGGAGCCAATTTAAGGACAGAGGTGGGAGGGCCTTGGATCTAGGCAAGAATACAACTCAGTCAAGGACTGATTGTTCCTCAGCTCTTAGCAACAGCCGGGATGTGACAACTGTTATTTAAAGGAGGTAGTGGAAGGGACTTGTTAGCCTTTTCTTAGATCTCTGCCTGTATCCTTTCACCAAGAAATCTACATACCTGGCAAACATTAGTTGAGCTACTTATAGAAATGCCTTCTTCTACTAAGTTAGTTATCATTCAGTATTCTTTCTCTTATTTGGTCTTTACTAAAAATGGCAACGTGAAGAATGCCTCTGAATCTTCTAGAATATTTCTATTAAGGACAAAATAAGGATTCATAAAATAAGTTATTCCCTCAGATATCAGCCCCCCTATAAAAACCAAATGCGATTACTGATAAAACTGTAAGCTCTTCATCAGAAAACAATAATCATATACCTCATTATGACAATCAGATAACTTAGAATTATTCTTGGCCAAAGTTACAGTTTTAGAAATAATTGTTTTCCTTCATTTTAATGTGATGGGATAGAGGGATAGATAGATAGATAGATAGAGATAGCTAGCTAGCTATATACACACAAATAAAATATTCATGTCACAGAATTAATTATATTTCATAAATCATAATATGTTGCAGATATATATACATGACATATATATATTATATACATGACATATATGTATAATCTACATGTACATATAATATGTATACATTTATGCAAATACATGAGCTATACATGTATGCTGTAATATGTAAATATATGTATAAGTATACACATTATATGTATATATACAATCTCTATGTGTATAGAAGAGTTTATAATATATAATATACTTATATAACAAATATATGTTATATATAAAATATAAGTGGTTCCATGACATGAATATATTACCTTCAGGGTTTTTTTCATTCTTTTAGAAAGCAGTTTAGTTCTAATAAGTGCTATAGAAGCTTCAATAAAATTTACTAAACACTTCATATTTATATACCAGGACGCAGTCCAATATTATCTGTCATAGGATGTGGAATATTATTGGAATTCTAAGTGATTAAAATCTGTTTAAAACCAATAATGTACATTTCCTGAACATGCTAACTTACACATGATTTCTTACGTAAGCAGTAAAATTATCCCTGTAAAATGGGAATAATTTTAATCGCACCTTCACAGATGAAGAAATTATGGCTTGGAGAGTTTATGTCACCTGAGAAGAACAAATAACTGGTAAAGGGCAGAGCTGTCAAATAAACTTAAGCAATCTATCTCCAAAGCCCACCTGTGACGTCAGCGTCAGATGGCCTCTCCCGGAAGCACCACCAGCCTCAGGCACACCTCCTCTGGAGTCACACCGGAAGATCAAACCTGCAGCAGGGGCGTGTGACAACTCAAGCCTACACAAAGGCCCATGTTCTAGCAGTAAATGGAGCCATTCCGCAGCCTAGAACCTTGAGTTCATCCACAGATGCCTATGGTTCACATAACCTACAGTCACATCACGAGTCATAGTATTACAACCACATCCAATTGAGTGTCCTGCTCAAAATTACCATCCCTCGCCTGTTACCTCCCCCCCATCAGTGCACCATGACTATGACTTAGAGCAAAGGATTCGTATATCCATTATAGCATTATATGGCAATTCATCACACAATTTCCGATATTTATATCACCATACAAGATGTGAAGAGTGACATACTTAAAAATTACTATAATATAAAGAGGCTTCTTGCCTATTGGGCTAGTAACAGCCAGTCAGAACAAAGGTGACCCAGTAGCCCAGTAGTAGAGTGCTTTCCTGCCATGAACAAGGTCCTGGGTTTGATCCCCAGCACCATACACACACACACACACACACACACATACACACACACACACACACACACACACATTTCAATAGATATTTCACTGTAAAAGATCTGAGAAACAGAAAATGGAGAAACTATACACAGTTATACTTCTCCCTGTAAGGAGTTTCCATGCCTAATATGCATTTGAAGTTAGTCGCCGCCCAAAGAAGTCCAAGTAGCCATTAGCAGGAAACCCCCTCTGTCAGTACCCACATGCCTGGGTACCTACCACTTAGTATATTTCACTTGTGCCAGGAAGGAATTTATTAAGAAAAGAGAAGTTGGAAGTTTATATCACAACTATTGCATGTCATTTATAATGTCTGCATTTCAAATAAGTATTTATATAACTTACTCAGCATTTAAAATAATGCCTGGCATAGGTATTTAAAATATATTTGCTGAAAGAATAAATTTCTGTCACTAAAATAGTTTATAAAGTCATGGAAGCACTTGATTATCTAGATCAATACTATTGTCTGAGCATTAGGAGTAAGGGCTTCAGGGCTGGGGGACTAGCTCAGTGGTAGGTAGAGTGCTTACCCAGCATGAACATGTGGGTCAGATCCCAGCACCCCAAATATAAAGTTAAAAAAACAGAATAAAAGAATTAGGGCTTTGGAGTTGGACTGTCTGGTTTTATAATCCCAAATCTGCCACTTACTACTTCTGAAAAATTAGACAATTCTGTTTCATTTTCTTTGTTCGTGAAATGGGGGTAAAAGCAGGCTGGTTGTAGGGCTGGAGTAAAAGAACACATGGAAAGGAACTTAGACTCTGGCACACAACGGGTTAAGCATGTGCTGAATGTGCATGCTCTCTTTACATCTATATTCGTAAGTAAGTGTATCTCCATATGCACAGAGACAGAGCTCGCATCACATCTCCTGGGTCAGTTTAAGACACAGTGTGTGGCATCAGCTTGGAGACAAAGCTCAAGGTATTTCTATCCAACCACAACGCCTTCAAACCACAGTGGAGAAATTAGAGATGCGCCTGGTGCCAGTTCAAAATATACACCGACCTGCCCCTTCCAAACATAATCAATACGATCCTTCAGCAAACACCCCCCTTTCCACTGTATCTTCATGGAAGTTGGGAGAAGCTGACAATATTCGGCAGGTAAGTGGCATACACCTCCATACAAGTTGGTGTTACTACGACCCACTTTTTAAAAACTGACAAAATTTCACCTTCTTACAGAAGAAAGCCAAGAAGGAGGCGAGTTAGTAAAATCCCTAAGTCTCTGTGACTCACTCTTGCTCCACGGGGCTGTGGACAACTAGAATCTAGACAGAGATGCCCATTCTCCTCCCTCCGCAGAGTGGTATGAAGTGGCACCATCCACTGGAAATACCGTGTGGACCACAAGTGTGAGTCACACGGGCAATTTTACATTTTCTAGTAGCCACACTAGGAAAGTAAAAAGAAAGATGTGAAAATAATTTGAACATATTTTAGGCCAATATATCCCAATATCATTACAGCATATAATATCTTTTTTAAAAACTTAGAGATTTCACATTCTTTCTTTCAACCTGAGCCTTTGAAATCCAGTGTGTATTTTATACTTAGGGCACATCTCAGTTCTGATTAGGCACATTTAGAGTGCTCAACATGTGGAGAACAGCTACCATATTGTAAAACACAGACGCAGAGGGACGCCGAGAGCATGTCTCTATACTTTCCTAAGTCATTTATTTCTTCTCCAAGAGCCAAGAAAATATCAATAGATATTTTGCAACTTATATAACCTACATAAATCAGTGAGTTAACACATTCTAAGAGCTCAATTTTCCTAATACTTAAAAATAAAAAAATATGTTTCAGCTAAGGAAAATACAATAGGTCAATTTACTACTTTATAGGAATTTATTTTTGTCTATGATGGGCTGGGAAACTATCTGCAATAACTCTTGACAACTGTGTATTCTACAAACAAAAGCTTCCACTATATGATATTTGCTGACATTCTTCTATTGAGCATTTTGAGGATTTCTTCCTTACTTTTAGGTAACCGAAAGGGGTGGCAAAATTAGATTTTGTCTATAATTTACTATGGACAGCATTCTTTTCCTTTACTGCAATGAAACTGGCTCTGATTTAATACTGTAAATTCAAAACAAGTAGGAAGACATTAAATTCAGAAGTGCCTCTGAACCATTAACTTCCATGCTAATTTGACATATAACGTAGTATTCAAGGCTCAGACTCAGGAATATAACCTATTGCTAGAGCAAACGGTATCTTATCTCCTCACTATCTGGGGTCCTCATCTGAAGGACCACTTGCCTCACGATGTCTGGTATCTTTTAATATCTTGAGGGAGAACACCAACACCCACTTTATTAGTGAAACCCACTTTGTTAGGAGGAGAAGACTGACATAGAAGAGATTATACACGGAACAAAATGTTGGCTGCGGCTCTTGTTTACATTATTTAGCTGAGGAAAATCATGGGTTGTACATGCTTTCAAAAACCCTATGGTTTTTCTAAGGTACCAATAAAAGTGATACCATTCATAACGTGGACAGTGGTCTCTTTCATATATTGCCTATAGTCGCAAACTTAAGTGCCAAGCAGATGGTTGAAATCTGTTTTGTATAAAATGTGCGCTCTTTTCCAACTGTGTTCTTTGTATTCATATTCAGCCTAGGTTCTAGCCATCAAAACACTGGCACTATGTCGATCATTAGCAGCGTTTTAGACAACTGGCAACTAAGGTATTCACTGTTCTCCACAAAATGTTCAGCTAATATTTCCCAGATGTATAATTAAGGCAAAAGATCATCTTCTTAAATTGGTATCAGCACTTTGGATGGCTTTTGGCTTTCAACAGATTATATCAGTGGAAAATAATTTTATATCAAAAATAAGGTTTTTTTTCCCCTTGGGTGATTTTGTTGCTTGTTATAATACATCCCATAAAAAGAAATCTATATTTCCCCAACCATCACCTACAGTCCAAAGAATGTATAGCTAATGCAAAGCCTCTCGTGTTGCTTTTACTATGAAAATCTATAATGTACTCAATTTATATAGATAATAGTTTGTTATAAAATATTTTCTAATTTTCTAACTATTTGTAAAAATACTAGTTTAAAGAGCATTCGTATGTGACCTCTCTAAATTAACAGAAAATCACTCTTTTTATTATTTAATAATTTGTTCTATGAAATATTTCATTCTCATGATTATGCACAAATAAATGAAATTTAATTTCCACAGCTTAAAGCACAGGAATATGGTGAATCAGCAAATAAATCTGATGTACGAATATTTGCAAAAAACAACTACTAGGGTGTCAGATTTCCCACATACAAATTGGACTATAGTTAGGGTTTTAGGACCTCTAATTATTAGTAGTAAGCAGTTGGAGGAAATTATGACTATATTGCTGCTATTTAAGTACAAGTTACTTGTGATCAACAATCATAATGCAGTCTTAAAAATTATAGTTATGTTAACTACAAATGTAAGTCAACCGTTACTTTACATGCTAGAAGTACTTTCATATATCTGACTAGTATGTTATCAAACAAAAAAAATAACTTTTGTTAAACAGTGCTGATCATTTTACACATTTGCCAAAAATGAAAACCTACTATTAAAAACCTGAATTCAGTGGCTTGCACTAAGAGATATCCAAATGTTTTTAGAAATTTTCATAAGTTTAAGCTGGAGATTCATTAGTCCTGGGAGATAAATGGTTTTATACTTATTTTAAGCCCATTTCATTGATGCATGGCTGAAACCCAAAGAATTTAAGGGACTTATGCATCGCAAAGTTTTAATTCTTGTTTTAGAAACTGCAGGAGCATATGCCAGCCTTGTGTATAACTATATGCTAGACTATAAAATACATTAGCAGTAAGTTACCCAACTGGATGATTTCCAGGTTTTCTTTCTGGTTTAACAGTAGGATATTTGCACATTTTTCTTTGGTCCTAGTTCTAAATGTAGTTCTGGTTCAATAAGGCTCTCTTTATTTTTATTTTTTACAACCTTTCTATCTGTACAAGGAGAATAAGAGAATAACAACCATTTTTTAAATTTCAAATGAAAAATGGCAAGCACAGAAATAATAATTCTATATTATATTTATCAAAGAATTTTAACACAGCAAATTCCTATGTTATCCCAAATATATGAATGTATATTTAAAATTTGAACTAATTTGCACAAGGACTTCATGATATCCTTCACTATTTCCAAAGTAGAGATAATATGGTAGGTCCTTAGTTATGTATTAAAGAGTATGTTGCGGATGGTATAACCATGCTTTTCTTTCGAACGGTGTTTAAAAAACACCAGCATGCAATCTGCCAGAAATAAGACGCTGAAGATGTGTGGAGCTGGGCCTCGTGGCGAGCACAGCGCTCCACGCGCCTTTCCCTCGTGGATGCCCCACTCACTGACCTAAGGATTTAATACTTTTTTCTTGAAAGTGCCGGCCAGCAACTAATGTATATCCAGTTAACTAGCCTAATGCTCATGCTAAAGTCGTTTACTTTATTTGCAGAAACACTCTGAAATCTTCCTGTGGACTACCTGTTCGTAGTCTTAGCATTGTTCACACAGAGACACACACTGTCCCCAGCCCCAGGCTTGCCTAGTGCTCAGCCGTCTAACTGCCCCTTTTTACTCCTTTCTCTTACCCTTATAAGTAGACTTTCAGCTCTAAAGTGCCACCCTCTTGCTTTTCCTACCTCCCCACAGTGTCCTGCTCAACCGTCCATCCATAATTTATCATTACAATATTAATAATTGTTGAAGATGAGCCATTGGATGCACCTAAGAGCTTTAAGCACACAGAATGTGAGTCTTATCTTTTGAAATGCTTCAAGTAGTTCATAGCACACTCGGGCACTTCATCCTAAATAAAAATCACGCATCGTAGTTAGATTGAAAACCCCTGAGATGTACAACGGTCACTTGTTCCTGCACAATGACGCCTAATTGACAGGCAAGCTGAACGGTTGCCGCACTACAGCCTAGTTACAGGACGCACGACTGTTGCCCAACAGTTGGATGAGTGCAAGGATTCTGCTGCCTAGAGGAGGGAGTGGGACCTTCCAATACAGCTCCAAGTG
Organism: Glis glis; assembly: GCA_004027185.1. Classification (NCBI taxonomy): domain Eukaryota; kingdom Metazoa; phylum Chordata; class Mammalia; order Rodentia; family Gliridae; genus Glis; species Glis glis. The sequence goes on along the minus strand of PVJS01001432.1, from coordinate 56,316 downwards.
ATGACACTGCAGAGTGGAAAGGTTTGGGGAACCGCAGCCCAGCTTTTCATTTTACATTTAAGACTCAGAGCGGTTGCAGTTGATGAAGAACTAGAACTTGAGCTCTTATGCCAATTAATACTGCTTTCTACTGTTACTTTTCCAAAAAAATAAAAAATCAGTGAAGGTACTAGCAAATGTGAACCTTAACCAAAATAAAGGAAAGTACTTTAGTCTTCAGGAGACATACTTGAAATCCCCCCAAAGCCTTTCATTTGGTATGTATGCAGCAGACCTCTAACTCTCTCCTTACCTCAACCAAAATCTCAAATATCCTCCGATGTTACTCAAGCACACCTTGATTTCCCCAGCTTGTTTACTACAAATTTCCCACTGAACACACAGGCACACAAGCCCACCTTCAGTTCTGAGGTGTGTCTGTGCTGCTCATGCCGTAGATTCTGTGTTGTAAATGAGAAAACAGGAGTAAACCTTGCTTATATTTATTTATATGAAATATTTCTTCCTTTCAAGAGATTCTCCCCCAAACTGCAGCCTCATCAGGATTTGATAGGATTTATTCAAGAGATCAAATGCCTGTAACTAAAAGTTTCTCCTGAATTCCAAACTTCTGCATGTGTGTATGAGAATAATTAATACAATTCATGTAACTGTTAGTGACTCCTCATTTTCTTTAATTGACTTGGAAAAGTCTAGATATTTTGCTCCTTCCCTTTGATTATTTATTTATTTATTTATTTATTTATTTATTCATTCATTCATTTATTTATTGCAGTACCAGGGATTGAACCCAGGAGCTTTGTACCTCCGTGCTACACCCCCGGCCCTATTTTTTTTTATACTTTATTTTGAAACCGGGTCTCACGAAGTTGCGGAGGGCCTCACTAGATAGAGAGAGACAGGGAGAGAGAGAGACCTGAGGCTGGCCTCGAACCCTGATCCTCCAGTCTCCGCCTCCCAAAGTACTAGGATTACAAGCGTGGGCCACCACGCCCAGTCCTCTTTGATTATTTAAATTGCTTATCAGGACCTTTTGATATGTTTTCATTTCTCTAGAAGGATGCTTTCAAAACATTAATAGGTCAAATTAGAGCCATCTTATTTTCCCAGTTATGCTAAGATTTTTAGAAACAATGACACCACTGAGATTTCTAGCCCATAATTCTCAGAGCTCTAAAAACACCATCTTCACCTCTGTTTCCCAAACTCTAGCTGCGTGGAGGACTTGAGGGAAACCATTGTTCCATCCCAGAACTACATTCACTGTTGCTTTTGTCCCTCAACCCCAGGCATTCTGATTGCTGGTACTTTGAAAATCACATAAAAAAGTTTTTTCCATATCCCAAAGATGTTGTGAGGGAGATCACACCTGAAATTGTAGGTTCAGTCATTATTTATCCAAGATCAAAGCTGAATTAATGAATGAATCACCCACTGAATATTTTGACCACCAGTTCATTCTTTTCTCTACTAAATAAAAGGGATGCTACACACTATCCTAATGAATCTTCCACACAATTCTCTTCTACGACAGATAGAAAGAAGAAAGGAAATATTAACCTTAACTTTATGTGACATCTTCCTGTAATTTTTTTCTAACATATTATGAAATTCAATAGCAAATACAAAAAGAGGGGTAAAAAAAAAAAACAAAGAGACATCAGGGCAGGAGTAAATAAGAAGTCTTTGGACTTTGTAAACTATTGCCCAATGAACTCTGGTCCAGGGTAAATAATGAAAAAGAAGAATTGTAGGCAAAAAAATAATAGTTTAACTCTACAATGAGAACAAAAATGTTTTAGAACTTTGTCAAGCAACCTATACTAACAGTGAATGAAAAACATACAGCATGAAGTGGTGTCTTTTCATCTTGCATTATCTTAGGTGAAGACACTTGTCTCTTTTCCAGTGTGCGTCTCTGTTTTATTAGGACACCATCTTATTAAATCAATGCACAATTGCTTCAATGATATATTAACAGAACGAGTGCAAAAGTTCCAGAGCCAGTTCTCAAACAGCCCACGCGCCCTTGGTGTCTCAGTCCTAATTAATATAAAAGTCAACGTCAGGACTAAAGTAAACATGGACTACATTTTGAAATAAATTTCCATTAAAAATGCACCGAGAAAAGAGGATGAGCCTCTGCCTTCTTGTACCTCTAGATCAAGAAATTAACAACAGACAAAGCAAATTAACTCCTTCCCTCCTTCTCTCATGAGCGCTCCTGAAGCCCTAGACGAGAGGCTGCATCCTCTATGAAATGGCAGTTCGGGGTCCCAGCAACCTCCTCTAAACTGCCAACATCAACACCTCAAAGGCTGAAGGCTCTGGGGAGGGGCTCGGGCTGTGCAGTCAATTTCATTTCTTCATATTCCATTTATTCTCATTCTTAGGGTTCAAGGAGACAACAATGCTTGGGATGCTTAGGGGAGACAGCCATGCAAGGTGCACCCGCGGTGGAGTCCTGTGCGTGACCATGAGGAAGGGGAAGGGGACCGCACGTACGCTTGTGAGAAAGATCATAGCTGCTCGGGTTTTTTTTTTAAACATTTTCTCTTCTAAAACACATATTCTCTCAAAGATGTGAAGAGCAGAAATAGAAAGGCTGCTCCACATGAAGGTTTCAGCGGGTCTGTTGCCAGCATCTCCTCTGTAGTGTTCTCCTTACCTACAGTATGTGTTGGTGCTGGCAGGTGGCCCTAATTCGTTAGTAGCCAAATTATTTTTGTCCCTAAAGTATGAGAAATCTCCATAGCACATGAATGAGACATGGTTTACTAGTTTACACACATTTTTGTAACTCCAAGGAACTCAAACTCATTCACAAATGCTTTTACCTCAGCAATGAGAAGGGCCAGAGACCACCAGAGATACCCACTTGGAGTGCCTAGTCCTCCTTCTCCAGGAGGAAATGAAGAGAGAGCATCATTTTTTTTAAGTCCAATAAAGAATTTTGATCCTTAATGCAAGAAAAAATAAACAGCTTTCTGTTTACCACGCTCCACATCTCATTTGAGTCAAAACATTTCAGTACCGGGCATTAAGAAAAAAATGTCATGTAGTAATAAAGCCAAGAGTCTCCAGGTAAGACGCGTCCCAGCAGAGTAGGGTTAGCTACCATGGTGCACATGAGCCAGCATCCTCACAGGGCACGATCACCAGGTTCCCTTAGACAGGACGGCTCCACCTTCTCCCAGTTACAGAGAAAATAGTGAGGAGAAATAAGCCACACAGAAATATATAACACCAGTGATGATTAAGTCACAGCAAAAAAAAAAAAAACACTGAATTTTAAGGCAAGACAAAAGCAATGTATTAAGACTCAAGAGCCAAGTGAGGGAAATGTTGGATAAAAGAGAGAGAGCTGAAATAATACAATGAGCCAAACTCGAGTTTGAATGGAGTCAAGGTTCCACATTCATTTCAAATGTCTATGAACATCTCGAGCTTTTGTTTTTTAATTTTCCTTCTGTCATGTTTTATGAGCAAAAAGTCCTTAAACTACCTTGTAATAGATTAATTACTTTCAAGCTGGGTGACAAAAGGGTATAATGACCGGAAAATGATACCAAAGAAACAGAAGCCGCATGTTGACAAGTCTATCAACAAACCTGGGTTAGTCTCATGAAGTGCAGATTAAGGTTCAGCGGCTCCAAACTGGCAGCATTCAAATTGGGTTCATATTTGGGTTTTTTGTTTTGTTTGTTTTTTTAAACCACCTGTCCTACAACGACATTGTTTATGCTAATTATCTTTGTTTATGCCACAATCCTGTTTGCTTACTACATCCTTTTAAAATACCATATCCCTATAAACAGTTCTCACCAGAATTCTTCTAAGTCTCGTTCGGTCTGGTCCTCCTCGGCAGCCCAGTGAGCAGCACGCACCCTGCGACCGACCGAGGCGCAGAGCTGGGAGTCTGAGTCCCTGGCTGCTCAGGCTGGCAGAGGCGGGCAGTGGTAGAGCTGAAGCTTGCCTCTCAGACTCCAGGGAAAAAGAGCCGGGATGCGGAGACATGCAACACCCCCCTATCGGCCAAGCAGCAGGCATGCCGCAGCATCCCCAGAGGGGAGGCAGCAGCCCCCAGCAAGGGAGTGAAGAGGACAGATGACTCCAGGGGAAGGGCAAGCACCTGCCAAGCTGCAGAGGAGGCGCGGGCAACAGAGAGGACGGGGAGGTCTGGCGCAGCCCATCATCAGCTCCTGGTCCCCAGGAAGGAGAACAGGCGTCCCCCTGAAGTACATCCCAGTGAGCAAAAACAGCATCTGCCTTGAGATGCGTCCCTACTCTAGCTCTGTCACACTCATCTCTACCGCCCTTGAATTGCACATGCAGTAGGGTGGTGCTCTCGGTCAGTGGAAAGGAAGGTAGGGCAGAATGAATAAAGGAAAGAAAACCTGGCAATGTTTTAGTCCATTTCTCATCCAACAAATTTTTTTTCCTTTAAAAAGAGGACCTTTCAAGTCTGGGTTAAATCTTTCAATATCTTTTTATCTGACTGCCATCCCTTCCATCGGAGACCTGGCATACTGAAACTGTCTGTGAGTTAACACCAAAGTCTTAGTGGGTTTTATTCCCCATGCTCTTGGTTAATCTCATTGAAATTATAAATGAAGACCAAATTATGGGAGAAAACAAAATCCACTGGTTATACTTATTTAACTAATCTATAAAAAGGGTGGTATTCCGACGACAGAACGCACATCTGCGATACACAATGTACTCAATTAGGTGGCTGAAGACTTGACAGTGGGAAGAACAGACAGCAATCAAACTTCACCCAGGAGTGTGATTTTGCTTTCTAGACACATTATGAATGAAACCCAGAGGAAACAGTTTCCAGTTCATGGAGGAGTGAGGTGCTTAAGAGCCAGAACAGGTCTCATTATTTGTCTCATGTATGATGCACATGCAGATTTTAGTTAGAAACTCAAGAACAGGTAAGTAGTTCAACACATGCTTATTATACTTGGGAAACAGAAGAACGTAGCAACACGTCAAGTAGCCATGATATTCACACGTTTCTTTATCCAACCTGCCCCACACTGAGCCGCACACAATGCCACCTGGCAGTTAACCCGTAATTGTTCTCGGTAATCAGCCGGGTCTCCTGCCAAGTCTTCAGGACAGTACTCCAGTGTGTGTGCATGTGTGTGCGTGCGTGTGTCAGAAGTGTGGTTCATGAACCACCTCATGCAGGCTGAATTCCAAACTGAGGTCTTGACTCAGTTGGCTTGTGAAACATTGAGATGGGCATTAAAATCTCTACTGAGTTATGGGCACTTGTTCCTACTCTCAAAGGTAGTAGTAACATAATTGGCCAAAGACAGCTATCAGAACCTGGAGCGGAGGAGTAACTTGCAGGCTCACGGTTGTTGTCAGGCGAGGGGGCCTGGAAGAAGGCTTCCCTTCCCTCCACACCCAGGGGTACCTGCTAAGCTGGACAGGCTTTTCACCCCTGAGCACAATGGTTACAAAGTTCTTGGTCAGCCTGAATAGATGTCTGGGTCGTAAGTATTTTTCAGTATGATCAAACTTTAGGTAATTAAAATACCAACACTGTCAGAGATACTCTTGCCTGTCATCGTTTTCTGGGACAATTTTGCAGATGAGTTTTTCATAGTACCTGAGGTGTATTTCTTTCTTTATTAAAAAAAAAAACACTTAAAAGTTTTCTAATGTGAAAAAAAATCATCTCTTTAGCTGGCATGACCACAAATAAATTTGATGGGAAAATGAAATATATAAGTTAATTTTTACTGTAAAAGGTTTTATTCCTATAGTGTTCTCCTCAGTATCTAGAAAATAGGTTGTCTATTATCTGCACCCGTTTTGAAAGAAGCAAACAGATGATCCTCTAAACTCGATCTGCCTCATCACAGCTCCGGCAACCCCAACTTTCTCCTTGCTAGACCCTCTCAGATTTTCTTCTCAAGCAATCATTTTATACTTGCTTTTTAATTAAGTCTCCAGGACAAAGCAATTAGAAAGTGTAACAAGTAGGTCAGTCATTAAACTATAAAATTGCCATCAAATACAACAAGTGTAAATACAAAGGGAAGAAACAGATAACGCTATTATTGATAAACTGCCAAACATGGGTGCTTTTCATTCATCAGAAACAAACTAATATTGAAATTTAGGCAAATATTTTAAATATTTCCATTCTATGAATATCAAGAAGTATGTGACATTCTCCAAGGACAACCCTTCAGTCACAATTTTTCATTGTTTACTTTTACTTACACGTATAAACACATTGATTTCATTAAAAATCTTTACTTCAAATGTTCATTGTAATGACACTAATACTAACAGACCATGCTGGCATTTACATTTCCTCTAAATAACAAGACGGAAAAGATCTTTCTTAGGAGAAATTCTTTACAACATACTTGGCCTATTCATCTGCCACTTCAGAATTGTGTTTTTCAGTAATCATAATCACTTATCTTATGCCAGGGATGTTTGAAAATAAAAATGAAAATTCAATCAAGTTTTTTTTTAACTTTTTAGAATCAGTGTTGCATATGGTCTCTCTCCTGAACATTTTTCATAGACAATGAAACTGTTACTACTTATTAACTATTTAACAACTGGTCATTAGTCTGAGAGGAGTCACCGTGTTCATTCATATGGCTAAAAATACAGACATACACAAATCCAAATGCAGATTTGGATCCTGATACTTAATGTTTTGAATATTTCTTAAAGTTTCAAACAGTGCACAGATCGGAAAGAATAACAGAAGATAGATAGGACTCCACCAATAAAATTAGGAAAAAAAAACACATAAAACTTCCACAATATAGGAGCCCCAAGCAACTTGTGCATTTCCTCTACACCAAAGTTCTCTATTTCCTAAAGAAAGTTAGAAGTCCTCTCTCCAGATTCCTAAGTTTGAGTGAAAAACTCATCTATGGCAGGTGAGAACGCAGAATAAAAACTAACAGTCAATTGAAATGGCCTACTTACTCAAGGAAAGTTGCAAATAGATTAAAAAAGGGCCAAAACAGAACCCTGATTATATATAATAGTGTGGATGCATAGTATATCCCTCCTTTGGAGAATATAAATATTCAATATCGTGCCTGCATGATATGCTCTATGTGAGTGACTGCGGATGCATACACTCGCCACACAGAGTCAATGTAAACAAATAGTAATGATTGACTGAGACATTTCATCTGTATTACCAATGACAACCACGGGGGAAATTATTAAGAAATTTTATACCATATGACATTTTTCAAAATTATTTTAGCTACTAATATTTCCAAATATAATGCCCATACTAATAACCCTGTTGATTACCACTTGCTTATTTAATTAGCCAGTTAGCAAAGCATGTTTCTGGGTGACAGACAGACAGACAGACAGACAGAAAGAAAGAGACTAATTCTCACTAGGAGGAAAAAAAGAAATGTTAAAAAATGTTAACATCAGAATATAGAAGGGAAAAGTTTAGTTTAAAAATAGAAAATTGAAAAAATACAAATAAAGTTCACAGCAGGAGGCTTGCCTATATGTAGAAATAGGCTACAGCCTGTTAATATGTAACTACCTTTTTTATAAGAACAATCTGTTAACAGGCTCACAAATCAGACTCAGAGTTTTATTTTCAAAAAGCATAATTAGAATTAAGGAAAATTATCATATAAATGCTACTCTGTGCATGCTAGAAAGCTTACTATGTTAAATCAACAAATTGCTACATTAGTCAAGAGTATGTTCCAGTGTGAGTAACTTTAGTGTCTATATTGGAAATAAGGCTATACTTGCAAATAAAACCTAACTAATTTAAAGAGCTAATATAGAGAGCTTTGAGAAAACTCAAAACTCTTAAGAAAGCTCAACAATTTATAGGATTTAAAGATGCATCTGAAGAAGACGAAAAAGAATAAGAAGAAGAAGAGGAAGAGGAGGAGGAAGAAGAAGAAATAATAATGAAAGAAAGGCAGTATTAAAGTATGCATGTTGGCTATTCTACTTTCATTCCTGATCTGATAACTGCCTTCCCGAATATGTGAGCATGTTCAAGGGTTATTTTATTCTCAATACTCTTTTTCTCTTCCATTGCTTCACTTCTAGAATGTTTTAATCTTTGTCCTTTCTTTTTTCGTCTTTTCATATCAAATTCAGTCGTTTGAGCGATGAACAGCTTGACTTAGCATATTTTTAACCAGCTGGTCTAGCACCTAGCTTGCATTGCATAGGCAGATACAACAAATGTTTATACAGAAGGTAGCTTTCATGAAAATGAAAAAAAAAAAAGCCTGGGTATCATGCATCTTGGCTTTTTTTAGCTTTTTTTTTCTTTAATTCACCATACAGAATACAAAGTTTGAATTCTTTTTAATGGCAAACAAAAGTCTATTTATAGTTCAAAAAATGAACTTATGCTGGGATAAGAACTCACATTTAAAAATTGCAGTATGCACTTATAGGAACATGAAAAGGGCTAAAATTCTTTCAAAGCCCTCCTTCGCTTGCAACAAAATCAAATGAAATGATACTGCACATATTTCTCTAAAATAGGAGCAATTTAATTACAAATACACTTATTGTCATCACAGCCAAAGGGGGAAAATGCAGTAAATCAGAATTCACTTAAGACAGCTAGCAGAGAGGGTCCAGGGAAACTCAGGAGGGGAAGCTGCATTCCTTCCCTTTTTTGCCTCCCCACTCCTGTTTTTGACACTTCAAGAGTAATCTACTAATATATAACTGTGATGTTAAATTTTCTTTGGAAAAAAAACCTCTGCTCTCTTATATCAACAAAAGGTCATGTGCTTTACTAAGCAGCTTCCAAAGTTTTACGGAAGGATCAAAAAGGAACTGATAGCCTCTGTTTTCACCACTAAAACCTCCAGTCACCCCAGAAATTTCATGAGACAGAGATGCTGAAAAGGGTCAGACTCCGACACAAAAGCATTTTTAAAAGGTGGAGAAGGGGAGAAAAGAAAATCAATGAAGGAAAAAAGTAAGAGAGCAGAAGGAGAGAGGAGAGACAGACGCGCGAGTGGGGAGAGAGATGCTTCACGTTCATTTAATTTCCTGTTACAGGACGCAACCTAAAAAACATTAACAGAAATCTCTCTGAGACTTTGCAAACCAGCCCAATTTGGTCCGGGCAACCATGACAAAAAAAAAAAAAAAATCTGTTAAGACTGCAGAAGCCGCAGCTAAAAGCTTCTCTAAGAGACACGTTTTGGGGGAGCATCCACAGGACTCAGTCCACGGTAAAACAGGAGAGGGGTACTTCCACATATTAGGAGGAAAAAAAAACGGCACTCACCTTTCAAACTCCTGAGGTAAATCAGGGTCAGTGAGCATGCTGGAAAAGCACAATTTCTCTTTGTCACCGCGGTGGCCACCTATGAGCGTCTCCAACTGAACCTGTCAAGTGAGTCCCAGCCTCTACACTACACCAATTGATTCTCTCTCCTCTCCCTCCCTCTTTCCTCTCTCTCCTCTCCCTCCCTCTCTCCCCTCTCTCCTCTCTCTCTCTCTCTCTCTCTCTCTCTCTCTCTCTCTCTCTCCCCTTCTCCCCCCTTCCCCTCCTCTCCCTCTCCTAGGACTCCTTGACCAGTCTCTTAAAGGGGTAGCGCACTTCCAGCAGTGGGGCTGGCTGCTCTCCCTCCGCGGAGCTGAGCCCAGGCTGCTAGGCACTAGACAACCTCGGGGTGCCTGTCCTTTCCTTTTAATTCTCTCCCCTAGACATCACTGAATGTGAGAAGTCAACTCATTTAACACGTCTCCCCTACTCTCTCCCCTCTACATAATAAGTCTCTCTCTCTCTCTCTCTCTCTCTCTCTCCCTCTCTCACACACACACACACACACACACACACACACACACAAACACACACACACTCAGCAGTATGGTTTTGTAACAGGCATTTGCCACTGTTTAAAAAAAAGAAGGCTGTATCCTGACGGAACCCGATCAAACTGCATTTATTAACTAATTAAGAAAAAGATTAGAGGCTAGCAATAATAGCATTTTACACAAAGAATTGCTACTCCTCCTCACCCCTTCCCAGTCTCCCTCTCTGAGCGCACACGGAAACGCACGCACGCACACACACGCGCACACACACACACACACACACACACACACACTCACTCACTCATACACAACAATCAGGCATTGTTCTGAGGGAAGAAAAGCAACTTTGACAGATTGAAATATAGCAGAGGCCCCTTCGCGGAAACCTGTAAACAGCTTGTCACTCACTCCGGGTCTCACTCTTAGCTCCTGCTTTCCACACAGCGGTGTGAACGTCCTGGCAACCCAACCAAAGTTTCTTCAGCTCCAAACTCCATAAAACACGGCGTGCGTGCGGCGTGGAGGGGACTCGGTCTCCACATGCTAGAATCACACACGCCACACACACCAGCGGTGCGCACACAAATCCAGAACCGAACCCTAAAGTCAAAACAAAAAGACTGTGCGTGTGGAGGAGGGACTGTCCTGCTGGGGCCGGCAGGGAGGTCGGGGCTGGGAAGCGCTCAGCTCAGGGGCTGCGGGGCTCTTTAATTCCCTCTGCCCAGGCAGCCACAGATAACAAGGTGGACAAACTGTGTCTGCGGGATCCTAAGCCGGCCGGCCAGCCAGGCACAGCCTCCATAGCTGCTCCAATTATCTAGATAAAAATCTGGCAGGCACGGAAGGTAATCAGGTAATGTACCTTTGACACGAAATGACAGAGGCGCGCGCACACACAGAGACTTACACAGACACGCATGCAGAGAGGAGGGTGCCCACGCACCCACAGCGGCATCTGGTCAGGGAGCAAGCACACGCTCCCCGGCGCGAGAGTGTGCATCCTGCACACACACACACACACACACACACACACACACTCACATGCGCTCTCCACTCCTACTGGGAGGGTTCACGCCACACAAAAGGCTACATTACAGAGCCCGCCCCAATAAGGGAAAGAGGGGGGAAAAAGCGCTCCATTGTGAAGAGGGCCGGTCAGTTGATTAGATTTTCTGTGGAGAATTCCACGAGGAAATTCCCTTCAAAGCCGGAGTGATTAACTGGGGGCTATTCTGGAAATGCAGCAGACAATGGCTCAATAGTCCGCCCAGCCAATGTCCAGGCTGCCACTGAACTCACTTAAAAAAATAAAAGCCAGACTCCCTGTTCTTTTCCACACATCCCCGCCCCCTCCACTCCGCCCGGCCTCCCCTCCCGGTCCTTTTTATTTTGCAGCTGGACAACATTAAAGGCCTTTAAAACCACAAGGGTTGACCCCACTGCAGTTTGATTAGGTCCCACTTTTTTTTTTTTCCTGGCGACAGGCAGACAGCGAGTTTACTTTTTTAGACATACACACAATGACACACCATCCCGTAGTCCCAACAGGAAAATCAATGATTAACTTTCTCGTTTTCATACATGCATTCTTCGGAGCTTATCCATTTTGGGGAGAAAGTTGAGAACGAGCTCCATCGCTCAGCGGACATCCTAAGACCGCATGTCTCTACGCCACCAAAGTGGCCTAAGACTTCCACGTGTCACTGTGGAGTGAAGACACTAGCAAAACACGGGATCCGACCCACCCTGAAGAAGCTGCTGAGAAGGGAGGTGGCAGAATTGACTCGAGGCCCTCATAGGGAGGGGGAGGATATTACTCACTATTTTTTCTTGTCGTTAGCCTCAAATTATTTTTTATTGCAGCAACAACCTATTTCTACATAGAAAAAGAGAAAGTCGTCGCATTTATTTTAAATACTTACTCTTAGTCCTTAAGGGACCTCTATAACTGGAGGTACTCTAATTGATAATGTATATAAAATAACATTTTTTTTTCCTATTGCTAATGGTGGTCACGGGGATCGAGGTATAGAGTAGCTGCGGAGCTACATCCACTTTTGAAATATTTTTTTTTCCCTAAATAGGGAATCTTGTTTCATCTTGTATCAGTAGAGACAATGCAGGGAGAGTAAGGGTAAGTTTCAGGGAGCCACGGAGGCAGGGAGGTAGGGGAAGACATGGTGGAGGCCCAATGGCAGACACAAAGGTAGAGGCTGAGAGCAGTTTGGGTGCCTCTGGGCCTCCGCCTGTCTGAACTCTCCCCTGAAAGTCACCAGAGCAGGTAAGGAAGAGGGTGTGTTTGAGGCCCAAGACACTATAAAGGAAAAAGACTCATCTCAGAATCTTCCTTGCCTGTGGTTTTGTTTTCAGAGACACTTAATATACGTATATATAAGTATAAACATGTCAAGAGAACACAACAAACATACAGGAAGATGGGAAAGGGTTTGGAAGTTCGTTTGAGATCTCAACATGTTCTATAAACATTCCTGGAGCCCTTCACAAACAAATTATCTTTTGTACAATCATCTATGCGGAGAATGGGAATAGACTAAGCTCTGGACAGAAAATGTGTCCACGGGGAGCACGGTCCTTGGAAGTGGGTGCTCTAAGCTCGTGCGGAGCTGCGAGCCTATGGACTGGCTCCTGGGTCTTACGGAGCAGAAAAAGTAGGTACGCGCGTCCCTAACTTCACCGGTTATAAACATGGCAACAAGAATGGAAGCCACACTCCTGGTGGGCAGCTCGTCTGGAACTTGACGCCAAATCTCCCAATATCTTTCTCTCTTGGACACTATAATCTGGAATAAAATCACCCTTCGGAGTGGATAGCTGAATGAAAGTCACAAGATGGTACTTCTTTTTTAGATGACCTAGAAAGCTCTCAGGTAACTGCTATTAAATTTACAGCCAGGCGTGGTGGCGCACACTTGTAATCCCAGTACTGGGGAGGCTGAGACAGGAGGATCACAGGTTCGTGGCCAGCCTCAGCAACTTAGGGAGGCCCTCCACAACTTAGTGAGACCCTGTTTCAAAATAAAGAATAAAAAATAGGGCTAGGGTGTAGCTTGGAGTTAGAATGCCCCTGGGTTCAATCCCTAGTACCTACCTCAAAAAAATAATTTTACAAAATCTTATTATCACTAAGCTACTAACTGCATTTGATGGCTGAATGGAATGAATATTTAAAAATGTTGAGAGCCTTGCGAAGTGGCTGAGGCTGGCCTTGAACCTGCAAGCCTACTGTTTCAGCCTCCCAAGTACTGGGATTACAGGTATGCATGTGCCACCATGCATGGCTTACTATTATTATTATTATTATTATTAACTTTTACTATAAATAAAAGCAATTTTCAAATGAATTATTTAGTATCCAAGCCTTCCAAGGTAAATATGGTAAAAGAAAAAGCTGAAACCAAATACACAAATCAACAAAAACAGTGATTAGAAGTTACCTGAACAATACTTATAATGACAGGCCATGTAAGTATGACCTACAAAAACATTTAAGAAAATACAAATATATCTTCTGTATTGTAACTAAAGCTCACCATCCACAGAAGTCCATCAAACAGTCTTCTATCTGATGAGTCTCTTCCACCGCCATTGAAACAGAATCATGGAAGACGGGGTGAACCATGGGAGACGGGGTGAACCATGGGAGACAGGGTGAACCTGGCAAAGTGCACCTTTGGGTTCCTGTTTGTTTCCTTTGCAAATATAAAAAGGAGAGGCTAGGGAGATATAAGATATGCTAGCAAGCGCTGCTGAGAAATTCTCAAAGAGAAATACAGGAACTTTGAAGATCCTACGCAAGTTATTTCCAGATTTAACCCCCTTACAGGTAACATTTCAAGCAATTCTAATATTTCTCTTCTCATTTTAAAAGGACAGATTTCATTCCCTTACTTTAGGACAGAATTGTTAAATATCTTCTATTTTAAAAATCCTAATAGGTAGCCATAGGTCCTGATTATACTTTGACATGTATTCCTGCTATCTAGCTACAGTTTTCATACTTCATGAAACTGGGGAGAAGTGTGTGTGTGTGTGTGTGTGTGTGTGTGTGCACATGTGTGTGCATTACTGGGGATTAAACCTAGGGGTGTTCTACCTCCTAACTACCCCCAGACCTTTTTATTTATTTATTCATTTATTTTGAAACAGGGTCTCACTAGGTTGCTGAGGATCTTGCTATGTTGCTAAGGCTGACCTCCATCTGCGATCCTCCGGTCTCAGTTTCCCAAGTACTGGGATTACAGATGTGAGCCATCAGTGCCCAGCTGGGAAGGCTATTTTAAGCTGATGCAAGGGGTGTTAAGAAAGTGCTTTTTTGGAGCTGGGCATGGTGGTGCACACTTGTAATCCCAGTACTTGGGAGGCTGGGACAGGAGGATCCAGGTTCGCGGCCAGTCTCAGCTACTTAGTGAGGCTCTCTGCAACCTAGCGAGACTCTGTTTCAAAATAAAGAGCAAAAAATCGGGCTGGGGGTGCAACTCGGAGGTAGAATGCCCCTAGGTTCAATCCCCAGTACCAAAAAAAAAAAAAGAAAATGCTTTATTACTGGATTGTTTGTTTTGTTTATAAAATTCACAAAAATGAACATTCCCTCTTTCCAAAAAGCAAACAAAAAAAAAAAAAGAAAAAGAAAAAGAAAGAAAAGAAAGAAAGGAAAGGAAAGAGAAAAGAAGAGCAGAGGCAAGTCAGGGTACTTTGGTGAGCCAGTTACTGGGCACCCAAGGACCTCATCACCGACCTATCACATTTTGCTTAGAACTTCGACTTGGGCTAGACAAGAGTCTTGTAATATTGGACTGCTTCAGAAAGACTCCTTAGAAATCCAATAGCCTGTCATCTTTCTAATGACTTAAATTCAATCCTCCATGTGTGCTGGGGACTCACCAACAGCAGCCTACAAATTCCCAGTTTTTCTACTTAAGCTCTCTCCATTGCCAGTGGATTTTAGAATATACTGACACCTGCCCTCAGATGACCTGTCTGCAGGACATGATCTTCTGGAACTTTCACCCTGGAAACCCCAGTCTCAAACATTTCTCCAGGAGACATTTCCAGTACCTGCTTCCACTGTTTGAGCCTATCATCTCCTTCTTCAAAATAACTTGACATAATATAAAAATGATAGCTTTGGGGTGTTTTTGCAGATTTTTTTTTATCGATGGGATACATTTAAAATATATTCTTTCAGCTGAGCGTGGTGGCACATGCCTGTAATCCCAGTACTTGGGAGGCTGAAACAGGAGGATCACAGGTTTGAGGCCAGCCTCAGCAACTTAGTGAGACTCTTTGATTCAAACTAAAAAAAATGAAAAAGTTTGGAAATATAGCTCAGATGTAGAATGCCCCTGGTTCTATCCTGATTCAATCCCCAGCTATTTCTTTCAATGCTCTTTCTCTCTCGATATATATGGAGAGAGAGAGAAAGACTGTACTATATAGTACATGTATGCATATGTATATATATATATATGTAAAAATATATATAAATATATATTTATAAATTTATATATAAATAAATATATATGTAAATATATGTATATTTATAATGTTTATTTAATAGTCAAAACAGCTACTTGAGAGCCGGGCGTGGTGGTGCACGCTTGTAATCCCAGTACTTGGGAGGCTGAAACTGGAGGATCCGGGTTTGCGGCCAGCCTCAGCTACTTAGTGAGGCCCTCCGCAACTTAGTAAGACCATGTTTCAAAATAAAGGATAAAAAATAGGGCTGGGGGTGTATCTCAGAGGTAGAATGCCCCCAGGTTCAATTCCCAGTACCACAAAAAAAAAACCAACTACTTGAGATTTCTTGTCCTTTTATTCCAATTACAAATGGGAATGTCTCCAAGTCTCTAAGTGCATGTGAAGCTGGAGAACACTGGAATTATGTCATTTTTTTTCCTCCAAAAAGGCAAAACATATTAATGTCTCTCCAATACAGGATAGTGGCAATTAAATATTGAGCACATATGAAAGTGCTAACAAGTATGATTTAGTGCTAACTGAACGCCCAAACTTTACACAAAGTTAGGTTGAATGATGGCTGTCATTCCCACAATGTCTTGATATAAATAGTGGTTATTTATGCATCAATTAAAACAGTTAAAGAACAATATTCTCATCTCATTTATGGGGATGACAAACACCAGAATTAGTATTATCCTTCGTGTAATCTGGCCTTCTTTTTAAGAATAATTTCTACAGGTTCCCCTTCCTAATATGTTTACAACCTTTAGAATCCCAGCGAAAATTTAGGAGCTAGTCTTCTGGTTCCCATGCAATTACTCTGCCATGAAATTTACATCTTACAAAATCACATATTTCAGGTAAAAGGTGTCAGTGTGGAAAACAAGACCAACCGAATTTCTGATGGCTGTAGAGTTCCCCTCCCTGCACAAGCATGTCTCCTGGCAGGCTGGTGTGTAATGGGCATTAGTTGAAGAGGACGAAAAGGCCAAGGATCAACCACTCCAGTGGTACAGACCGGAAGGAAGGCTTCTATTGAGGGAAGGATTCACACGACTCATGAGAAGTCACTCAAATAGGACCACACCTTTACAAAGGGCTGTCGGCCACCACATCTCCTACACTATCACTCCTCCTTTTCTATATAGTCCTCGAAACTCTTGCCAGAGCAATAAGACAAGAGAAGGATATCAGAGGAATTCAAATGGGAAAAGAATTAAAATTATCTTTATTTGCAGATGATATGATCCTATATCTAGAAGACCCAAAAAACTCAACCAAAAATCTACTAGAGCTGATTAACAAATTCAGCAAAGTAGCTGGATACAAGATCAACCTAAAAAACAATCAGTAGCTTTCATATATGCCAACCATGAATCCACTGAGGAAGAAATCCAGAAAACAATTTCATTCACAATAACTTCAAAACCAATCAAATACCTAGGAATAAACTTAACCAAAGAGGTAGAAGACCTCTACAATGAAAACTAAAGAACACTGAAGAAAGAAATTGAAGAAGATCTTAAAGATGGAAACATCTACACTGTAAATTTCAACCTACAAAGTGGCATTGGTTCTTCCTTGTTAGATACACATCATTCAGAAAAGCTTTGTCACCATAAACATATAAACATATATAATATTTCTTTATGTTAACTAATAAGAGCAGAAAGGAGGGGTAAAACTGACGAAAGCCAGAAAACTTCTGAAGCTCACTACACCTGTCTACCTCCTTTGATTGTATAGCAGATAAATGGCAAATACATCTTACCGGTAGTCCATGAAAATGTTACCTAATTATTTCTAGAAGGACACAGATGGAAAGCATGGCTACACTGAAAGTCTGGAGGCCCGTACTCTAAGAGGCCCTACCCCTGCCTTGCAAAGAAGGTGAGCTCCCCTAAGTCTTTAACAACTTAGGGACACGATGTCTACAGTCTCTTTCAAGGCCAAACCTCTCCTAGGATCTCCGCAAAAAAAAAAAAAAAGAAAAAAGAAAAACATCCATTTATAATTTCCAAAATAAAATTTCTTACCCTTCTTGCTTATACCCAAAAGTTTTAAGACTATTTAGAGCAGTTGATCATTTATTTTGATCCTTTAAAGTATGACATAACTCTGCATTTACCTATCAATATGAGACAGTGAAGAAAATAAATCTTCTACTAATTAAAGTTAATTTAGCTAAGTTCAATTAAATTAAAATGACCAGTAGAACTTAACTGAGAATGAATTATGGCATAATTTAGAAAAAATTAATCAGACTATGCACAGGATTAAAAAAAAAAAGGACTCGTTTAATTACTAAATAAGCATTCCAGGGCCTTCAGTTAATACCTCTATGGAGGAATAAAGGCTCTGGAAAGGTGTAAACAGAAAGTCCTGAAAATGCTTATTTAGGAATTGAATGACATTCATTTGGTAGCGTCTCTTTTCACACACACATACACAACAACGACAACAACAACACCTTTAACTTTTAAGCTGCATACTTTCACAAAGAAGAAAAAGAAATGCTACTATTTGTAAATTGCCCTATTTAGGTGTCAAATGGCATATTACTATTCAAAAACACCCAAATATTAGTTAACTCTAAAGAAGTCAAGGATCCATAATCAGAAATATTTATTTTTAAATATTTATTCTAGTCATAGAATAAAAGACGCTAAGCATTTGTAAGCTATATAGACCTTCTAAGCATCTTAAAAAATATAACATACACGTAAGGCCCTAACGCCTCTTCCTGGCACGGGGGCCCAACTTGGCATGTATGCAGACTTCCTCGCTGGGCCGCTATTCCCAAACTTAATGAACAGACCACTTGACGGACATTGTTATGATGCTGAGTGTTAGACATACTGTGAAAATGACGAGTCAGTACAATGAAGTCTTAACTAGGCATCCTTCCTGAGCAGAGCACTGTGCTAAAAGGTGGAGATGCAAAAAAGAATCTTGTTTCCCCTCGACTTATGACTTAGTTCAGGATATGGACATTCTAGAAATTTTCATAAGCAATTATCAAGTTATTACTAACTAGAAATCAATAATTTTCAGAAAGATTAGTTTGTTTTTTTCTCAACAAATGTAAAAAAAAAAGATGGGGGAGTGGGAGAATGAACTGGCTTCTGATTTCACCTCTAATTAGAGGCAGAAAGACTGTGTGAACCCAAGTATTTTATTACAACCTAGTACCTAGTCCACTATACAAGAGAGCTACTTTCAAAGCCTATCTGCAATACAAGAGAAAATAATAAATGTGTTACTTTGTAAAACAAAATTCTGTGGGGAGTTAAAGTTAAAAAATGGATTTCAAAATAAGATGACTAATTTCTGAACTGTAAGAATTTAGAATTAGTTTTCATGTACTTAATAAAATATATGTTAGAGAATCAATTGAAAACCTCTAGAAGCACTATGAGAATTCAGAATTATTGTGAGGAACGAAAGTAATATGAGGAAATCAATAGCTTTCATATATATGATAAGACCCGGTTCCTACAGATAATGTGAAAAAAAGCCAATTAGCACTAGTAACAGAAAGGATAGACTAAGAATGGAGTCATTTCTATACAAACCTATTTGAAGAAATATTTAAAACAATATGGAAAGGCATACCAAGTTCCTGGATAGGTATCATAAAAATATGAATTCTTCCTAAGTTAATATATAGGTTGAAATTAAAGTATCAGCATATATTTATTACTAGACAAACTGATTCAAAAGTTTATATGAGAAAATAAACAAAGATAATCAGAAAAACGCTGAGCAAGA
The DNA here is from genome assembly GCA_004027185.1 of Glis glis. NCBI lineage: Eukaryota > Metazoa > Chordata > Mammalia > Rodentia > Gliridae > Glis > Glis glis. The sequence continues at coordinate 37,233 of PVJS01001432.1, read as the reverse complement.
AGAAGAATGAAGAGTTAGCTTACTAGAAACTAAAACATAATATAGAGTCTCAGTGATCAAAATAATGTAGTATTGAATGAATCGAAAAACCAGTAGAACAGAAAGAAGGTAGGGGGGCAACACCAAACCATATTCTATTCTATTTGTAAATGATATAGGTGGCATTCAAATAATGCTCCATGAGTACCTCATGACCAACGTGAGCAGGAATATAAATTCCGAATGTAACAAAGATTTAAATACAGATAATAAAACCATAAATTTCCAGAAAGGAACATGAGCAAAATCATATATAATTTTGGAAAATGAAGAATCAAAATCCAAAAGCCATAAAACAAAAGATTTAAAAATCAAACAATATAAACACCAAAAAGTTTCTGGAAGACTAATGGCATCATAAAAATCTAAAGACTTGTAATAATTATCACATCCAAGGAAAGGGCTATCCTCCATAGTAAGTAAAGAGCTCTCAGAGATCAACGAGAAAAAAGATCAACAACGCAAGAATAAACCAGGCAATGACATAAATTGTTCAAAGAAAAGAAAAGCCTTCTTGAACACACAGAGATGCTCCACATCTCCCCTTATGATAAAAATGCAGTTTTCAAGTACAATGGGATAACCATATTTTTAACCTATCAGCATGGGGAAAAATCACAACTTTGATGAGCACTGTATTAGACAATATTATTCACTCATGAATCATGAGTTCTCTCCCTTACAATACTTTCCTGCAGATGGAGTTTACTCCTGCTCCATTAACTTTGTCTTCGACATGGTATTTGCTTTGGGCAACACAATATAGAGTTGTCTACACCCAGGTTTGATCTGACTCTGCCGCCGTCTCTTGTGTTTGCCTCCCACCATGAAAACAGTCTTCCACAGGTAGAGGGCTGGTTTATCAACTGAGGTCCAGAATACAAAAAGACGTGGAGCCAAATGGATCCCAGCGCACAGGTACTGCCCCACAGCCAACCCAGAACCCTCTTGTAACATAAGCAAGAACAAAAAAGCTGTATCCCACCGAGAGAGTGGGGCTATTTGTTAACACAGCAAAAGCGTGCGGACACTTACAGTCTGTGTGTGACTTATGGAAGAGGCACTCTTGTATATTATCAGTAGAAATGGATACTGAGACAAGCCTTACGGATGGCAATTTGGAAATAGCCAACAAAATTACACATGCAATTTCATTTCTGGCAATTTAGGTTAGAAATATGCTTTCACGTGTGCAGAATGTTGTATATTCAAAGTGAATCACTGTACAACAGCCTGTACTAGCAAAGGATTGGTAAGAGCCCAAAGTTCCAATAGTTAGGATACAACAAAATGGAATACTATACAGCTATATGTCTACCCCTTTACTTTTAAAAGTTAAATACACACAAGTTGAATTATTAAATATACATCTAATTGAACTAAATACGCTCCAGTGGTTGTCTACCAACTATACATAATGTTTCTCAAATTCAGATAGCAGACCCAGACAGATGTGTTTTGAGAGGCCTATGAGTAATGTGAATTATTATTAATTATTATTATTATTATTATTATTAGGATTGAACCCAGGGGTGTTCCACCTCTGAACTACACCCCCAGCCCTATTTTATTTTTTATTTTGAAACACTGTCTTGCTAAGTTGCCAAGGGCCTCACTAAATTGCTGAGGCTAGCCTCAAACCTGTGATCCTCCTGTCATAGCCTCCCAAGTACTGGGATTACAGGTATATGTCAACATGCCAGCTTGCAATTTTTATTATTAAAAATTAGTTTACCTTTTAGAAAATCATTTACAGCGATGATCCCCAATTTAAAGATGTTTGCATGGGATATAATTTTATTCTCTGAAATAACTGTTCAACTGAAATTCAAGGACACAGTGAATATATTCTAGGGTATGTGTAAAGATTTGGACATAATTCACAATGGAGAGATAACTGATATTTGTAAATCCAAAGCCCCGATCCATACTACGTAACTCTTCGCGTTCCGGCCTGGCCTCCTTCTGCAGCCTCCTGTCTTCTACGCACAGGGACCACGCCCGGTGACTCTGGACTGGTACAGCTGCTGGCGCACAGGCCATGGGTTCTTCCCATCATGCCTCTGTGTGCGCTGTACACTGCTGCTAGGATTGCTTCCTAATCTATCAGGATGACCTGCTCACCCTTCCAGATCGGCAGTATCAGTCCCTGCTGGAGTCCTGTGTTGCCCGGCCCTGTGGTTCTTCCCCCACAGTACCCATCTCTTAACTCCATGTTCTGTAAAGACGGGTGCCTATCTCTCATTACTGTGTCTTCAACACTGTTTCATGGCACTGAAACTCCCTGGCATTCTCTGCCTGAAGAAAGATGTAGGAGGACTCCTGGATGATAAACTTGTGTATTGCTGGTATTTATTAATAGATGACTGTGTAACCTGATTCTTGAGCTTATAGCATAGTCTCCTAGCTTCGACCTTACATCTGAGTTAAATGTTATATCCTCAAAGAAGCCCCAGAGGGGGATTAAATGTAAGAAATGGGCCAGGTGAGGTGATGCATACCTGTCACCCCAGTACGTGGGAATCTGAGACAGGAGGATCACAGGTTTGCAGCTGGCCTCAGCAACTTAGTGAGACAGTGCTTCAAAATAAACAAAATAGGGCTGGGGTGTAGCTCAGAGGTAGAATGCCCTGGGTCCAATCCCCACTACCCCCCCAAAAATACATATATACACACATACACATATATATACATACATACATATATGTACATATACATATATACATACATATATATATGTATATATATATATATATATATATATATATATATATATGAATGAAATGACATGTGGGGTATACCAAACTACAGAGCCAACAGTGGACATCTGGTTGGGAGAGGGATACCTTACATTGAATTTGATGTAATGATAGAAAACCTCACAGAGAGTTCTAACTCAGAAATTGAAAGATTACACTCGAGGGTACAAAAGTATAGAAAAAGCAAATTTTGATTTTGTAAGTATCAGTGCTATGTAATACGGTAGTAAAGCATTACACCAGAAAAGGTGGAGTTTCAAGAAAGTATAAACATGGAGAGCTCAAAAGCAAAAAGGCCTATTTAAAAATTCACTGACTCTGGCAATTAAGTCATCACTAGGGAGAGGGACTCTCCAAAGACAAGGAGAACAGGGTTATCCCCGCAAAAGGGAGCCATCAATCCTGCAGCCATCAATCCACCCCGGGACCCCCTGTAGACACACACACACACACACACACACACACACACACACACACACAAAGGCTTCACTGCTTTTTAATAAGATAGACGTCAGAATAACAACATAGGGTCTCCATATTATAAATGCATCAGAAAAAGAAACTAGCCAGGCATGGTGGCGCACACCTACAATCCCAGTACCTGGGAGGCCAAGACAGGACTGTCACAGGTTCAAGGCCAGCACAGAACTGTCACAGATTCAAGGTAGCTTAGTGAGACCCTGCTTCAAAATAAAAAATAAGCTGGGCGTGGTGGTGCATACCTGTCATCCCAGTACTTGGGAGGCAGAGACAGAAAGATCACAGGTTCGTGGACAGCCTCAGTAACTTAGTAAAGCCCTCAGCAACTTAGTGAGACCCTGTTTCAAAAATTAAAAAAAAAACAGGGTTGGGGATATAGCTCAGAGGTAGAATGCCTCTGGGTTCATCCCCAGTACCACAATAAATTAATTAATTATTTGATTTTTAAAAATAGGGCTGGCGGTACAGCTCATTATTAGAACCCACTGGGTTCAATCCCTAGACACACACACACACACACACACACACACACACACACACACTATCCACTGAAGGTATACTACAGGAAAATAATATAGCAGTGAAAGAAAAAAAATGCTGAAATTTAAAAATATCTAAAATTTTTGAGAAAAAAAAAAACCAGTGGACTGGCTTTTGCTTTCCTACCATAATGGAGCTCTTTATTAATTTCCGAACAGCAAGGACCCATCAGATCCAACCGCCCTCCCATCTTTCCTTGCGGTCAGGGGTTCTTTTGACAATTCTGCGCCCACGGCCATTTTGATTGCACCTTCAGTGAGCTAGGATGCAAGGGCCCGCTCTGTCCTCTTCTGCTCGCAGCAGGGCTTGCAATCTTATTTTGATCTAAAAATGCTCCATGTAGATCTCTTTGTTGAGAGATTTTCCTGTTGCTTTACTTCCAGGTCCTGCAGAAATCATTAGTGACATTATGCCAAAAACCTGAGCTTTTTTTTTTTGTGGTACTGAGGATTGAACCCAGGGGCATTCTACCCCAGTCCCATTTTTTATTTTTATTTTGAAACAGGGTCTCACTAGGTTGATGAGTCTCACTACTTGCTGAGGCTGTCCTCGAACCTGTGATCGTCCTGTCTCAGCCTCCCAAGTACAGGGATTACAGGCGTGTGCCACCACACCCAGCTCTGAGAATTTTGACTCACTCAAACAGAAACCCACGCTTCACTAAAAGAAAATGTAGTCAGGACCTGTCCAATACAAACTGTGAAGTTAATTAAGAGAATCTAATGGCCCCCTTGTCACTTTGATATTCTAGAAGTGTGGAATGGGACTCACACGTGCCACCACCTATGTTAAAGGTGCCCAATCATTTTTGGTCTAAGGGAAGCAAAAAAAAAAATGCTCTTATAAGGAAACAGTACTAAAATAAAAGACAGTCTACTGGGTGAATCTGTGTAAAAAAAAAACTTTTAAAATATAAATTCTTAACCCAATTAAGCAAATTAAGAAAGCCATTTTACAAGCTGGGTGTGGTGGCTCACGCTTGTAATCCCAGTATTTTGGGAGGCGGAGACCGGAGGATCCGGGTTCGTGGCCAGCCTCAGCTCTCTCTCTCTCTCTCTCTCTCTCTCTCTCTCTCTCTCTCTCTCTCTCTACTTAGTGAGGGCCTCTGCAACTTCGTGAGACCCGGTTTCAAAATAAAGTATAAAAAATAGGGCCGGGGGTATAGCACAGAGGTAGAACGCCCCTGGGTTCAATCCCCGGTACTGCAAAAAAAAAAAAAAAGAAAGTTATTTTACTAACATCTGATAAAGTATAGGACAAAGGAGGAAATGCTGCCTGAGCACAAAACTAGTCGTGGAAACTTCAAGTGAGACACCAGTGATGGTCTATCACCTGGAAAACACTACATTTATCTTATTTCTACTTCTCTATAATTCCTGTCAAATACATATAGCCACACTTTTCTATCATATAGATGCGGTTCTGGCTGCATACCTACAGTTTAAAAAAATCATAAAAGCGGATCCGGGATTTAAGGAATTGCCCTTGATCCTTGAATCTGACAAAGCCATATGAGAGCAAATTTCAGTATCAGAAATGGAGGACTAGACTGTTCTGAGAAAGCTTTCAGGGATATGTTCAACAGGATTACAGTAACAGTCTAACTGTGAATCTATTATTATGTATGCATGCATGAAGTACAAAATGTCAGAAGATGACTAAACTTTATTTGGTAGATAATGTTTTTATTAGAGGTACACGCTATTTTAAATAAACACTGAAAATAAAATCAGGCTGCTAGTAAACTAGTTATAAAGGATTTAAGCAGTAGTCTTCAAGTTTTTTTGGCCTTGGAATACTTCTTCAAAAACAAAAAACAAAACAAAACAAAAACTAGAAAAAATATAAATATTAAACTAAAGAACAGGGGTGTTTGGGTGTGTATGGAAGTTTGGAGCAGATCTGGGGTGGACAAGTATTCTATCAACTCTCTCTTTCTCCAGAACATAGTGTGAAAAGCGTCACCCAGATATAATTCTAAATGGCTGCAGAAACGAGCCAAGAAATACCATGAGAGGGGATGGTATCTCAGAGGTAGAATACTCCTGGGCTCAATCCCTAGTACCACGCACACACAAAAAGAATTCAAAATAGATACTCATAAATGTTCCATAAGAAATGTATCATAAAGTGCCATGATTATCACAAGTTTGCCTTTGCCCCCTATTATTTATTTTTACTATCCCAATAAACTAAATGACTATAATTGTCAGATGTCAAGTTCAGAAGATGTGAAGTTCAAGCGGTGACCACTAGGGGCGCAGCCCGGCCAATGAGTGGTGGCTCCCCGAGCTCCCAGCAGCCCCCGCGCGGCTGGCCGCAGTGTCACCTGGGCAGTCCACTGTGCGCCTGCGCAGTCCCAATGGCCTGTTGAGACGCACATGGCCATGTCTGCGCATGCCCAGGAGGCCTGCTGCCATTGGAGGGTCTGCACACCTGCCCACCTGTTCTGATTTTACCTTTTTCTTTTTTCCTCCCTTCCTCTTTCATTCCTTTCCTTTTTTCCTTCTTTCCTCTTTCATGCTTTTCTCTTTTTTTTTCCATCCTTCCTTCCTTCTTTTTCTCTTTCCTTTTCCAGTACTGGGGATTGAACCCAGGGGCATTCTACCACCAGACGACATCCCAGTCATTTGTCAAATTTTATTTTGAGACAGAGTCTCACCAAGATGCCCAGGCTGGCCTCGAACCTGCGGTCCTCTGGTGTTAATGACTCATGGTTCCAGGACTGTCAGATCCTCCCTGGCCAGCAATGCAGCTCGGTGGTGGGCACCTGTGATAGTTAATCTAGGTTGTCAACTTGACCTGATCATGACACACACAAGATTATGTGATTTGGAGTATGTAACAGCAGATTAAACAGAAAGCCCTGCCCTGAATGTAGGCAGCAGGATTCTGATAGGTGTGGACTTAGATAAAAGAGGTAGAAGCCACATAGAGTGTGCGTGACCCTTTCCGAGGAAAACGCATCTGCTCTCGCCTGAGATCATCGGCTGCCGGCTTCGCCTTTCTCCGAAGAGCTTCTTGATCTTCTCGGCCTCCAGCTCTTGGAACTGAAACTTCACCATCGTTTCTCCGAAGAGCTTCCTGATCTTCACGTCTTGGACTGGGACTGAATTAGTGGTTGCTCCGATCCTAAGACTCTAGCTCTTAGACCGTTCGACCAGCTACTGGTTCCTCTGACTCTCCACATGCAGTCAGAACCTGGGACTACATTGCTTCAAACTGTAAGCCCATCTGATAAATCCCTTTTTTCAAATATACTCATTCTGTGTATTCTGTTAATCTAGAGAACCCTGTCCAATACAGCACCGCAGCAGGAAGGCAGAGGTGGACACCCGGCACTGGACAGCTTCCTCGTGGGTGGACGGGGTCGGTGTTCACACTGCCCTGCAGACGCTCTGGGCAGCACACTCTGCCGATGGTCAGAGGTAGGCGAGACGGCCTTGACTTCCTGCTCTGTAGCACCCGGAGACTGTCCAGCCCCCGGTGCTATTCAGATGGCGAAGCTTCTGTGTTCTCCATGTCTTGGTGCAGTTTGTGCCACTCAGTATTTCAAAGACGCAGCATCGATATCCTTTCCAGGGACATATTCAGTCCTCTGAGTTTTGAGGGGTAGGAGTGTAAGGGAAGATAGGATGAAAATTCAACATGGTTTTGTTTGTGTTGGGTTTTTAATACACTTTTATTGGTGCATGGCAATTATACACCATCGGGAGGTTCAGAGTGATCAAAGCACACGTGCACACAGCACTTGTGTTTACCTTTATAGCCCACCCCAACTCCCCTGTGAGTGTTTTTGGGATTGGCATTGATAATTTCATATACCTACCTAGCATTATTTGGAGACTTGATGAAGGTTTTTTTTTGTTTTGTTTTTTTAACACATTCTCATCACTACTACTACATTTCTTCACAGGGAAACTCTAAATCCAGCAAAGCAAGTGGTTTGTTTGGGTAAATGGATTGTTGTATTGAACATTTTTTTTTCCTCCTAGGAAGGGAAGGACCAAGTTTGTTTCTATTTAGGCAGAAAGTGAACAGCAAGAAATTTTGGGTCAGGAGATTGTGATTGTCACCATACATATCTAATTAATGTTTTATATTGGGATGAAAATTAATACATAAAAACTAACTTGGGTTAAATAAAATATTCTAGTTGGCCAGAAGTGAGATTAAATAAATGCAACGAAGAGAAATATAATGAACTACCCAATACAGTTAAGTTTTATTAATTTAATTAGCAAATGGGTCAAGTTCTGAACGTTGACACTTTATGTACAATACCAGCCAGGCCACATTTTATATAATATGCCTGCAGATGCTCCTTAATTTACATATCAGAAGTCAAAAATGCATTTAAGACACCTAACCTGATATAACCTAGCAACACAGTTCACTATACAGTATCAGTTGTTTAGCCCTGTGAAGGATCGCATGGCTGACTGGAGCTGCAGTTTGCTGATGCTTCTTGATGTACTACAACAGAGGGTTGTAGAGCATAATGTTAGCTGGGGAAAAGATCAAAATTCCAAGGACAGGTTCTTGTCAATGGGCATTGTCTTTTGTGCCATCATGAAATTGAAAAAAATCACAAGTTGAACCATTACAAGGTGGAGACCATCTGTACATGGCTAGCTATAAGAGACTGTATTGAGATTCTATATACACATATAATCAATATAATATAGTGAATAAACAATATAATAGTTTATATAGTGAAGAAATAATATAATATAGTGAATAGACACAAGCATTTATTATGTCAAGACAAGAAAACTAGGTTCAAGTTCAAGTTCTGACCTATAACCTCTCTGATCCTCAGTTGTCATTGTGAATTGAGGATGATAACAATATCTATCTTGCAAAGATAATAGACATTTTTAACTTAAAAATATATATCTATACATATATATATGCTTTGTAAACTATGAAATGCAATATAAGTGTTAGGAGTAATTACAGCCAATCAAGTATTGTTTGTAAATTTAGAAAAGTCATATAAATCACACCAATCCCTTTGTAAAATGACCTCTTTCAATACTACTTTTCGCATCAGTGATCGTATTTTCCTCTTGAGTGAATGATGTTGAAAAGAGCAGTAAGATGCTTCCTAGCAGCTGTATGTTTAACCCATAGTCAATTATTTTCATATTGTTTATGACGCCTACAATGCACGCCACGAGAAAAGAAAGAAAAACATTAAGCACCTGAAATGAGCTTTTAAATGCCAAGATTACTTAAGCATCGTATTTACTATATGATTTGCATGATGTACAGCAGAAGCAGGCACACACTGAAAGGAGATGAATTTGAAAAGCCGACACTAGGTGGGTCCACAGTAATGAACTGAACACTTTAAACTGTAACATGTGAAATATCTCTGTTTAAAATAGACGAATTCCAGTACAAAATGCCAATTAAAACGGAGCAAAATAAAAAGTTCAATTGATTTTTAAAGGCTTATTAAAAATGCATAAATAGGAAATAATAAGCAAACATAAAATATTTTAAGTTACTTCTTAGTCTAGTGCCTTAGTATATGCAAAAAAAAAAGGTTCCTTTTCACAAAAATTATGTGGAAAATCTGCAACAGAAAGCATGGGAAGATAGATACAGAGTTTATACATAATCTAAAATAAGTTCTGCAGATAAATGGCTTTTCTGATTAAAAGTACTAATTTTAAAACGTGGTTTCTCAATATCTTTAAGTTAATGTTTATAACAAACTACACTTTAAATAACTACATTTTGTCTCTGCAATAAAACATTGTGGTATAAGTAGGAAATGGAAGTAATAACAAACCTTTGAGTACAACGGAATGGATGATTGGAAAGAATTCTTAAGTAGGTTATAAGTAATAATTAAAATTATTATTTAGGATAAGCAGACATTAAGTTTTCCTATATGTAGTCCCTGATTGTCTTGACTTTGGCATTCCTAACCAGGTTATTTTTTTCAGAATATGAAGTTTAGTTTTGTGGCTATGAAGACCTCTATAATATGGATATTATTATATCCAGATCAACACTAATCACAGCTCGAGTTTATTAAGTGCTTACTAAGAGGTAAAGCACGGTCACACACACTGCATGCACTGACTTTTCAGTCAGCCCTTCGAGGCAGACACTGGTTTGTATTATCATCATCATATAGATTAGGGCACAGGGTCAGAGATAGTAATTAATTTGCCAAAGGTCAAATAAATATTAGATGCTAGAACGTGGACTGTAGGCCCTATCTCTAGCAGTTCCTTGACCCGGCTTCAGCTAAATTTTCTCAGAAGAATGTCTACATTTGCTGCCACCGGTTCACCTACCTTGTCTCCACATGTCAGTGGCGCACAGTATGACCTCCACACAGTGCAACCAAATCTGCTGTTTCTCACGTTACTCTTCATATTCTTAACCCCGGAGGCAGGGCTCCAGGCCCCGACTGCCTGGCCTTCGCCAAGTCCTCGTCTTGTCGCCGTCTATCACAGCGGGGCCCCTGTTTTTCCTCAGGTGCTATGTCTACCCCTTCTTGGATTTCTTTGACTGTTGTTCCTTCTGGGCTTAACCTTTCCATGTTGGAGTTACTTGATCTGATCATCCCTTCTCACTCTCCCATCTCCCGCTGGACAACTTCTTCTCTTGTCTTTAAGAAAATCGAGCCGGGCGTGGTGGCGCACGCTTGTAATCCCAGTACTTTGGGAGGCGGAGACCGGAGGATCTGGGTTCGCGGCCAGCCTCAGCTCGCTCTCTCTCTCTCTCTCTCTCTCTGTCTGTCTCTCTTTATCTCTCTACTTAGTGAGGCCCTCCGCAACTTTGTGAGACCCGGTTTCAAAATAAAGTATAAAAAATAGGGCCGGGGGTGTAGCGCGGAGGTAGAACGCCCCTGGGTTCAATCCCCAGTACCGCAAAAAAAAAAAAAAAAAGAAAGAAAGAAAATCTAAATGCCAAGACTCTCAAATAATATTACTATCTCAGACCCCTTTTCTAATTTTTCATCTCCTCTTGGACATCTGAGAGGCACCTCAAAGACGAACATGGCCCATAAGTTAACTTAGCCCATCTCTACACACTCTTGCTCTCTCTGGGCCACTGTATTCACACCGCACATAGACTGATGTTCCTCCAACAAAAATCTGATCATGCTATTTCCCATGCTTAGCATCCTTCATAATCCCCCACATCTTGCTTAGAATAATATCTAAAGCCCTTCGTGTGGCCTACACAAGAGCCTCCTTATTGTTCACACGTTCTAGTCACCAACGTTTAATCTCCTTTACCAGATCATCCCTGAAATAAGGCTTCTGCCTTCAGCTTTTTCTCAGGAATGATCTTTACCCAGATTTATTTCACTAATGTCTTCTGGTACTTCAAGTTTCAATTTATTTACTTATTTATTTTTATTTTTCATTTTTTTTTTTTGCGGTACTGGGGATTGAACCTAGGGGCATTTTAACTCCAAGCTACACCCCCAGCCCTATTTTTTATTCTTTATTTTGCCTACTAGGTGTGTCACCTGGCTCGCTTTTGTTCAAACAACTCGAATTTATCCAAAGAGAGTTCATTCACAATGAGCACTTTCATTCCCATACAATGGATTGATCTTTGAAACACAGATTAAACCTATAGACCCTATCTTTGGTTCACAGAAGGCACTAGCTTTGTAGATGACTTTTTCAGATTTCTCCAAGTCTAGACCACAATAAGTGTAGATACCATTATTGGTTACTTGAAAAATCAACAATCAAGTGTCTATTAAAAATTAATAAAAAATTTACCCTTTGGGGATAAGAACCAGAATCCCTGTTAACTCCTTTGCCCTTCCCAAGGATGTTAATTATGTTGCCAACTAACTGGGGAGGGAATATCAACATTGATTGAAAGTTACCAAGTACAGAACATTGTGAAAGCACGTAATATTACATAGTCCTCCAAATAGATAATAAATATTATTTTTCTCATTTTTATTGATGAGGAAACTGAGGCTCTCTTTTTTCGGTACAGGGGATTGAACCCAGGGGCATTCTACCTCCGAGCTACACCCCCAGCCCTATTTTTTATTCTTTATTTTGAAACAGGGTCTCACTAAGTTGCAGAGGCCTCACTAAATAGCTGAGGCTGGCCGTGAACCCATATCCTCTGGTCTCAGCCTCCCAAGTACTGGGATTACAAGCGTGCGCCACCACGCCCAGCTGAAACTGAGGCTCTAAAGGAAACTTGTTTGTAAAAGTAGAATTACAATAAGTTAATGGTCTCAAAATTTCACTACCATACTTGTTCCTACATTCAGTAAATATGTGTTAGGCATTCATTGCTGTCTTCTTACAAGGCATCCCCAAATATAAAAGAGATAAAAATTACACTGGCTTGGTTAAAGGATGGGGAAAGCCAACAAGACCTTACCCTCCAGGGCTGAATGAAGGATTGCACTTTGAAATTTAGAAAAAGACTGGTGGTACCAGTGTTTTCCTCAAGCTACAATGTCAGCTGAGTATCTCTATGGAGGAGACAGACACTGAGCATAAACTATTTGGGCTAATACAGATTACAAAACTAAAAAGCTAAGCCACTAAAAATGCCCTGGAGAGATTCCTAAGTCTTCGCTTTTTCTATCCTTTTTATGCTTATTAAATAAGTTTAGTTTTAATTGACAATGATTGTGCATGTATGGGATATGATATGACGTTTTGACCTATGTATATATTGTAGAAAGACTAAACCAAGCTCATCAACAAAGCCATCGCCTCACCAACTTTGTGTGTGCGTGTGTGTGTGTGTGTGTGTGTGGCAAGAATGTTAAAATCTATTAGCAGTTTTGAAATATACATTATGATGAAATGTCATCAAAACTCAGTGTAATAAATCACTAATACTTATTTCTACAGTCTAACTGAAATAGTGTACCTTTGATCAACATCTCCCTTTCTTCATCTCTCCCTCTACTCCAACATATTTATTCTTTGTTTCAATGAGAGCAATACTTTTAGATTTTGCACAAAAATGAGATCATGCAGTTTGTCTTTCTGTGTCGGGCTTATTTGGTTTTGCATATGCTCCTCAGGTCCACCCTTGATGTCACAAATGATGGGATTTCATTCTTTTCTAATGCTGTATACTATTCCATCATGTAGAGACTCCACATTTTTAATCCACTGATGGACATTCAGGTTGCTCCCATATCTTGACTATTTTGAATAGTGCTGAAATTAGCATGGAAGTCTAGATATCTCTTTCATATAGTGATTTCAGTTCCTTTTCTTTTTTTGTGTGTACTTATTGATGCGACTAATGTTTACCTTAGGTAACCCAGACAAATTTTAAACTCTCATTACAAGTTTAAAGAAAAGAACATATCACAGAGATACACTCTAGTAATATTAAAAATGAAGTGATTGCAGAGAAAAGAATCAGTATAGATAGATAAATTCGTAGCAATCCTGTCTTTCTTTTCAAAATCTAAATTAAGATCTTCTTTATACAGTTAGATATATTCTTTAATTTTCTAAAACCACCAGGCTTGTAGGCAGCCATGACAGGAAGATGGTATAAATAAGAGAATGAATCATTTTGGAAGAAAATGAAAGAGAAGAGCAACTTTTTCTATCATATTTTAAGATGCATGGATTGATGCAGAAAAAAGAAAATTATTGGGTATAAAGTTTTGGTCATATGAAAATCAATGTAGTGAAAAAGAAGATTTCAAGGAAAATTTATAGAGAAAAAAACATTTTAAATTTGTTGTGAGAAAAGTAGAGAAAAATATTAAGGAAAAAATATTTCAAATATGTTTGGGGAAAAAAATCTAAAACTGCAGGCTGACTACAAAGAAACTAATAAAAAATAAATTAATATATCGACATGAAAATAAATCACTTCTGTGTCACAATACAGATGCTCCTCAACTTGCAATGGAGTTAAGTCCCAATACATCCATAGTAAGTTAAAAGTATCCTGTAGGTAAAAAATAAAAAAGCAAGTAACTACCTAACCTGCTGAACATTACGCAAAACAGTGTAGTGGGGAGTACTGGTTGTTCCCGCTCATGATTTTGTGACTGGCTAAGAATGTGGACTGCATCTCACTAGCCCGGGAAAAGATCAGAACTTACAGTTTCACAATTTCAAGTACAGTTCCTACTGACTGTGTATGGCTTTTGCCGCTCTGTGAAATTGAAAATTTGTACATTGGACCATCATAAGTCAAACCATTATAATTTAAGGACTTTTATCAAATTTATTTTCAGTTATAAGAATAAGTTAATTTGGATTAGACGTTAGCCCTTACATGTGGGCATTTTAGATCCCTAATTACTAGAAATAGTCATAGAGCCTAATATAGAAAGTTTTCAAATATTCTATTGTAAATGACAGATTCACAAAAATCTTAAAATGTTGCATAGTCAGTCAAAGAGCATCGCCATGTGCGTCTTTTTTTGCTTCTGCATTGAAAACTTAATACAGTAACAATATAGCCAAACCATGCCTCATTTTAAGATGAATTTGCCATATAAATATATGGATTTTAAACTTAAAGCAAGATCAAATGAAAAGCACACCAGACCAAACGACACCTTATTGGTTAGCGTCCCATTTCTTCTTCAGGTACCAGAAGCTACTATTCCTTATCGTTGTGTCAGTTGGCTGGTTGGTTGGTGTGCAGTGGTTTGCTTTGTCTCCTTCATGGCCACAGCCGCCCTGCTGTGAGCCAGAAGCTCAGGCTGTGCTACACTTCCTTCCAGGGGAGCAGTGTGGTGTCAGATGAAGACTGTGGGATCCAGAGCCAGACTGTCTGGGTTCACATTCTGTCTCAACACTCATTAGCCTCTTACTGATCCTCAGTTTCCCCATCTGTGACGTGAGTGTGATATTATAAAGTACCCATTTGATAGGGTTATGGTAAGGAAGAAATTGATTAATACACATAAAGTGCTTAGAATAGTGTCTTGTATAACATGCGCACAATACAAGCTTTGCTGTTCTTAAGACCAGCAAGGCAACAGTTTTATATCCTGAAACTTGTATTTAAGCCATCTTGTTACTTAAGCTAACCAAAGACAATCTTTCTTGAATGACTTATAAACCAAGTTCCGATGGGTAAATTGGAATTGGCATATTGCTTCCACTACTGACGTCAGCCTCACATAAAATCAGTCGGACTCATTTTAGCTATTAAGCACAGCAATGAGGAAAAATATTTTATGTTTAATACAAAACTAAATAACAGACTAATATATTTTATCCCTTGAAATAGTAACTTAAATTTCATTAAAGTGTAGAATTTGATAAAACCCTTGGGTTGTTAAAAATACTGTTCTTTGAACTTGTTATCGAAAAAATATTCTGTCTAGAATTAAACAAACCTAAACCAATTTGGTCAAAATTACTAAGAAACTGATATCAGAAAGTTTGCCAAATTCTTGGGGAAATTGGTTGTACAGTCTCTCCACAGATTTTTAGCCACTTATTTGACCGTGTCTTTAAACAAAGGTAAATATGTTTCTATAAAATAAACGCTATATATGAATATGGATATATGAATATAAAGAGGGAAAATGGGAGGACAGAGAATAGAGAAAGTAAAGGCCACCCGGACCCCACATCAAGAGTTTGGCCTCATTATAGTTATTTTGTTAAAAGTAAATGAATATAACATTGGCTAAGACTAGAAATCACATGATTATATGTAGACTTGGATAATAAAAAGAATATTACATGGGATGTGAAATGGAAGCCCATCAATCACTTAAAGGTTGATTTATAACTGTCACAGAGTCAGTAAACTATATCTATCATTATAATAATAAATGGAGTCCTTTTTATGTCCCTGGGTGTATAAAGAACATTAAGCCCAGCCAGGCATGGTGGCGCATGCCTGTAGTCACAGTACTTCTTGAGAGGCTGAGACAGGAGGATGGCAGGTTCAAGGTCAGCCTGAGCAACTTAGTGAGACCCTCGGCAACTCAGGGAGACCCTGTTACAAAATAAAAAAATGAGGTAGAATGCCCCTGGGTTCAATCCCCAGTATCAAAACAGAAGAAAACATAAAACTCACTGATAACTCCCCTTTTAAACACTCTACTTTCTGTCAATACACTACTTGTTTAACAAAACAAAACAAAGTGCCAAATTTTATAAAATAACAGCAAAAAAGCCCTGTTGATTTAGAAGTAGAAGAAGTGAATAAGCCAAGAAAAGCAAAGCTCCCATGGAAACATGGGAAAGGAGGCAAGGTGTGGAATGGGGGTCTGATTCTAAAGATCAGCCCTTTCCCCAAATACAGTAAACTACCAAATACCTCAAGAAACTATGACTTCTTCTTCTTCTTCTTTTTTTTTTTTACTGTACTTGGGATTGAACCCAGGGGCATTCTACCTCTGAGCTACACCCCCAACCCTATTTTTTATTCTTGATTTTGAAACAGGGTCTCAATAAGTTGCGGAGGGCCTCACTAAGTAGCTAAGGCTGGCTGCGAACCTGGATCCTCCAGTCTCAGCCTCCCAAGTACTGGGATTACAAGTGTGAGCCACCATGCCTGGCTAGGAACCATGTTTTCTTTAAAAGACTGTTGTCTATAATCCGATGTGAACTAATATAGTCAAGATTGTTTTTTTCCCAGCATTTCATGGAGTCATCGAAACAATGTTGGAGGAAATTCACAGAGGAGGTAGTAAGGGGAAATAATTGTGGAATCTGGAGCCCTGTATAAAATGATGGTGTGCTACTTACCACCCTCCAAGATCCCAACCTACAAAGAAGGAGAATAGATAGGACTGAAGTTTGAAGAAACAGAAAAGTGGTACAACTCAAGTATCCCTAACTTGAAAATCCAAAATCTGAACTGTTCCAAAGTCCCAAAGTTTCGGAGCTCTAACACCATACCCCATTGGAAAATCCCATACTTGACCTCATGTAGCAGGCAGGACCCAGCTGAAACACAGGCGCACTGAACATATTATATAAAATTGCCTTCAGGCTACGTGTATGAGGTATACACGAAACGTAAACGAATCTCATGCTTAGACTTGGGTCCCATCACTAACATACCTCATGTATAGGTGAGAATTCTCCAACCCAAAAATAAAAAATTGTAAATTTGAAACCCTTCTGATCCCCAGCATTTCGGGGAAGGGATTCTCAGCCTGTGTGATGAAGGGGAAGATGCATGGGGCCAGGGAGGGGGGTGTGTTGAAGAAGGCCACCCCTGTAGCTCAAAAGGGAAGAAGAAACAAATGATTTTTTCTTGTCCCTGTTAAACCACATCTCCCTCCCCCCATAGTTCTAGATACCAATTTGTGGATTAAATAGCCTTTTGTTGGCTGGCCCGGTTACTCACACACAATTCAAAACTTTATTTCTGTAAAAAAACGTGCTGTGAATTCCAAATTCCAAACAAACTACTTGAAACAACCTGTTCACAAGTTTGGGACAGCTTGTACACGGTATGTTTTGGATTGAAGAAGTTAAATGACACCTTACTGGATAAAAATGCATTATGACATGTGATTCATATAACTATTATTAATCTTCAATAAATCCTGCTGAAGAACCCAAAGGTGTGCTAAATTTTAATTTAAACCTCTGCAAAATGTGCCTGGTAAATTTCCAAGAACAGATTGACTCACGATATTTTCAATGTCCAAAAATTTGTCTTTCAGTCATAAAGTAAAGAGTGCCATGTTGCATATTTCAACACTTATGTCTTCATCTTAAATAAATATGAAGTCTAAATGTAGCCAATATCAAGAGCAAACCAATAAAAAATACCAAAGTTTAAAACCGATTTTGATTTATTTTTAATGTGGAGAAATAAAACTTTGGAGTTAATAATAGAAAGCTTGGGCAATACTAATGATATATAAAAACTAAAACTTGAGATTATAGATGGGATATCAAGCTTCACAAAATACCATCACCTGTTACTGCTATACATCATTTTTCTGAGCTGGTCAATGTCCTTTGAAACCATAGCCAATTATTATTCACATGGTAGAAATAATGTGAAGTATTTGTGTCAATCTAAACGATAAGGCATTCATGCATTATCATAAACTAATCTAGAGCCAGTCTAATGAAAACACAGATTCGCCCCCACCCCACTGTCTGGGTTACTTACCTCTTAATTATCTTGCTTATTACAAATTTAAGACTGAAAACACTAACAGAAACTTACTGTTTGATTTTTGTATCCTTATAAATTAATTTAAAACACTTTCCCATATACTCTACTCAATGATTCATTACCTTTATTATGTATAAAAAACAAATATTTATATTATGTATAAAAACAAATATTGTGCTATCATCTTTCTTTTTCTCTCACATTTTTAGATGAAAGCCTTTTCTTAGCTCTACTAATCATTGTCTTTCTGAATGTAGATACTGCATTTAAATGATAATTTTTGTTTATCAATTAAAGCAATACCTTCTTACTCCTTCTATCAGTGATGAATAATTTAAAACTTTTCTCTACCATTCCTCTCAATAAAATTTAGGCTGTAATTTAATTTTAAATTATGAAACTTTGTCATTCATATTCTGTTTTGTCACTTTATTTAGGACCATGATGGGTTGATTCTAAAAGATTTTAAAAATATGAATTTTCTTATAAAAAAAGCTTAATCCAATATCTTCATATTTTTCTTTTTGAAAGGGAACTTGCCAAACATTAGAATCTAACAAACCCATCTTCTCTCATGCTCTTTCTTGCTTCCTTCTCCTCTGATGACCACGCTTAGCTTCTATTACGAATTGTATTTCACACTTTCTTTGATTCCTTTGTTTATTTTACTGTAGGATCCCTGGAGTAATCTGATCATACTGGGGGAGTGAGTAGTAAATTAACCAAGTTATTGCATGATTGAAAGTATCTTCTGTGTAATATAGAATACAGCCAAATATCTTTTTTTATCTTTCTAACTTTGAAGATATTGCTTCATTTTCGGGGGTAGTCACTGCCATTAATAAAAATTGTAATGTCCATAACATTCTCATTCCCTTAAATATAATATTCCTCCATATCTATAATTCTTGGAGGGGGGTAAAGTATAAAATCTCAACACACTCCATTAAGATGCAGAAGTAGTCTTATGTCCAGTTTATGAAATGACTACCATTGATATCGGGAGGTAGCATCAACAAGGAATCCTGGTTTGTATTTAGGGAAATGTTTCAAAAATACCTACCATTTTGTAAATGTGATCAATGTCCAGAATATTCTGTGAAGTATGAATGATGGAGATCTTTTTGAGAAGGAAATGAGAACATTTTGAACCTGAACTCTAACTTAAGCCTTGGGAAATACATTTGGGAAGTCTTTTGGATGAAAATAACCATAAACTGTCTACTTTTCATAAAAGTCCCTTTTCATGATGTACAGAACAATGCTTCTACCTAACTCAGAATCTTCACACTCAAGTCAGGTGTGATGCCCCCTCCACCTTAGGACCAGGACATGATTGGAAATCTGTAACAGTTAAGTGAATATAACTTTTTTTACTTCCATTGCAGGGGGTATATGGTACAAACTGGGTGCTAGAGGTGGAGGCTAATCATTGCTGCTGGTTTTTTTCTTTCTTTTTTTTCTTATAAGTCTATAATTCTACCAAATCTCCATTCAGAGATGTGTATGAATGTGTCTAAAGCCCCACTGAATAATGGAAAGTATCCTGCTATAGGGCACAGTGCTCATTCCTTCTGAATAAGCCAGGAATGCTACACTGGAACATGGTCGTTGGTCGTCACAGTTTGGTGACAGAGTCCCGGTACCAGGCACTGGTGCGGGAGCATTTGTTACCTACACCAACTCCCTCTTCCATTACTGCTGCCCAACAGAAAGAGACATACACATCACCTATATAATTTTAAGTTTTCTAAGTCGATACATGAAAAAGTAAAGGGAATAGATGAAAACTAGTTCAACAATTTAATCAAATATCGCCACAATAAATTCAACATGGAATTGATATGAAAAGTAATAAAGTTTGCATTCATTTTCCTACCACCCCTGTGAACCCGGTGTAAAGTTGGCACATGTCAATCTGGACTGGATACATTTCAGGTGCTCAGCAGCTCATAGCCAGTTTTAGGCAGCAGCTGCGACTTCTGTAGGGGACAGTGGGACAGGTGTGCCATCCCACCAGCCCAGCCTGACCAAGACCCTAGGTTGATCTTAGAAAGCAGAAGCAGAAAAAAATGATCCTATAGATGTAGGATCTGCATTCCATCTATCTGTAGGGAGTGTGTGTGTGTGTGTGTGTGTGTGTGTGTGTGTGTGTGTGTTTGTGCGTA
This sequence comes from Glis glis, assembly GCA_004027185.1. NCBI lineage: Eukaryota > Metazoa > Chordata > Mammalia > Rodentia > Gliridae > Glis > Glis glis. The sequence continues at coordinate 17,141 of PVJS01001432.1, read as the reverse complement.
GGGCAGCTTCCTATCAGTGGCGGAGCACCTGAACATGCTGGCTTCCCCAAGTCATGCCCCAGCCTCTTCCGGGCAGCTCCAGAGCTCAACTCAGGCTTTCTGACCAGAAGTTTAGATTCACCTGCGCATCGTCATGCTATCCTGGTATGAGGTGAATGATCATGGGATTAAAAGATTGATCTTTGCAGTTAGCTGCAGAAGAGCGAATCGGTTTTTCTGATCTGTACAATTAGTGGTTGGGCTAGGTGAGCTAGGAAGTTGCTGAAATTGCATGATTATTGACTAAGTAATTGAATATCAGGAAGGCATAAATCTAAAAATCATTTGCTAAATGCACTCAAACCTTACTAAATCACAATTATTATAATAATAAGGGAATTCTAAATATATAAAAAGTCGAATATGTATGAAATGTGGAAGAAAGGAGCTTTTTAACAATTTAACGCCTCTATATATTATGGAAGTGTTTGTGTGTCTATGTGTGTGGATATCTATGGAATGGATGGTGACCAGGAAAAATTTGTCAACCAGGTTTATTGTGTTCTAAGTTAGGATTAGCCCATTATTTCATGCAGAGTAAGGGAAGTCGTTTTTTAAGGTAAAAGTTTCCGATATTTTCCTCTAACATGTTTTAAGATAAAACAAATTGAAACAAAAAAAGCAAAATTAAAACAACAGAAAGAAGCTCAGTGTGCAGCCTTGAAATTCAGACTCCTCGGGAACGACCTGAGGCAATCCCAGCAACAGTAAAAGTTCTGAACTGTTTTTCAGCTCGGAGACTGTAGGTCCAGAGGAAAAACAAAACAGGTGAACCTCTCCTTTGACTTCTCTCTGTAGTTCCTTCCTTTATGTGGCTTTTATGTGCTGAGTGATTCATTTATTTTGCAGCTTTTTATTGAAAGCCTCTTACTCTCCAGTACCGTGCTAAGCATCAGAGATGTGATTGTGTGCAATGCACGATCTTTGCCTTAGAGATCCTGATAGAAATTGAGGGCAAAGGAAAAGACAACCTCCACGTGCCGTGGGAAGCGCCAAGATCGGAGGAAGTGTGGACTAAAGGGGCCAGTGGGGAGCACAGAGCATAACAGGAGAAACATTGCTTTGGGCCTTGGACCAGTCAGGGAGAACTTTCTAGGGAAGGAGCTTAAGATGAAGCTGAGCCCTGGGTGACTTAAAACTCAGCAAGGTGTGGAGGTGCTGGCTCACTGAAGGAGGTCCGCGTGTTTCCTGAACTCGTGCACAGTGCTCATACTGTAGGTGAGAGAAGGTGCGGCCATTCTAGGAAGAGCAGCGTGTCCCAGGATGACCAGACCTTCAAATGCACAGCCATGCTGAAGAGGGACAAGATGGAGATGTGTAATCCGCTTAACATCAGCATCTGGCACCTGAGAAACTTGGGAATTATGTGAATGAACAAGCAGTTGATAATTTCGAACTATAGACATGTCCATCCTGTCAACCTCTTGCTTCCATTAGCTTGGCACTAAATACATAAACTACACTTTGCTGTAGCTCTCGCAAATCAGAGCTTGAAAGTATTGAGCAGTCGTTTGTGGTAATGGACGGCTAAGAATAACTGCAACTGTGATATCAGCTGTTTCTTTGTAAATACGTGTCTTTAAAGTATTTGAAAGTTCTTTAAAATAGTGTGTTCTCTTAAGTATTTTAGGCATCTCCTCTGTGAGCTCAAATAAGAACTTCATTTGCATCATTTTTAATTTGTGAAAGACAGAAACCGTTGGCCAACATTTAAACATGGTTATGTATTCTAGATTGGGGAGATCAAGATGGTGGCTGTATCCTCGTTTTATACATTTCCTTCCCTAAGCAGTATGAAGTTGAAGTGCATATTAAGAGAGGCCTTCTCACAATAGATGACCTGAACAAAAAGAACTTGGAAAAGAAGCTGAACTACCACTGCTAAGCGGAAAGCCCTCAGAGGTGCACAGAGAAGCACATTCACTACCCTTCCTCAAAACGCTCTCTCTAGCCTTTGTTTTACAAATGTGGGTGCGCCCACATTTGGGGCACAAATGTTTGCTATCGTTATTTCTTCTTGTTGGATTGTTCCTTTTATTAGTAAGAAGTGTCCCACTTTGTCTCTTCTGATGTGGTTTAGCTTAAAGTCTACTTTGTCAGATATAAGCGTTGCTACCTCTGCTTGTTTTTGATCCCCATTTGCATGGTATATCTTTTTCCATCCTTTCACCTTTAGCATCTGAATATCTTTGGCTAGAAGGTGAGTTTCTTGTAAGCAGCATATGGTTGGGTTATGTTTTTTAATCCACATTGCCAGTCTATGTCTTTTAATTGGGGGGTTAAATCCTTTGACATTCAATGTTATTATTGAGATATGATTTTTGTTTCCTATCATTTTGAGTTCTATTTTCTGTTTGATGTGAGTGTCAAATCTGCTTGCTTAGTTGGTTTCTGAGAAGAAAAGCAGAAGGGAAACTGTATTTGTTTCCTACCGTCACTGTACCAAATTCCCACAACTTTAGTGCCTTAAAACCATATAAATTTATCATCTTGGAAGCTGGAGGTCCAAAATGGGTTTAATAAGGCTAAACTCAAGGTCTTGGCATGACTGCATTCCTTTCTGGAAGCTTGTAGAGGCTGTTCAAGTTCCTGGACTCACAGCCATGTTCCAAGGTGGTGATGGGGAGACTGGGTGGCTCTTAGCACTCTGTCTCTCTGCCTTCTTCTTCCCCATTCAAGGAGCTTTGTGGTTATATTTGGTCCCAACTGGGTGATCCAGGAGAATCTCTTTATGTAAGGTCAGATGATTAGCAGTCTTAATTTAATCTGCAACCTTGATTTCCCTTTGCTATATATATAATAATATAGCATAGAACATATTTACAGGTTGCAGGGAGTAAGATGTGAGGGGCTATTATTCTGCCTGCTAATGGTGATATCAGAATAAGCAAATAAACCCACCTTTAACCTACACTGCATATTAACTGTACTTCATTTTTATTATTATTTTCTTAGAGATTAGAAAAGGCCTTTTTTCTTTATTTTTCAAATTGAATGGATTTACATTTCTTAAAAAAGAAATGATCATAAATATTTCTAACAGGAACATTAGAAATTCCTAATGGGGACATTAGGGAAAGCTGCTATATGTTTATTATTTTTAATTGGCACATATAAAAATGCTTATTTCTCTGATTTGTTCATTACATATCATGTACATGTACTTTATTTTGCCTAGAAAGATTTTATTGTAATGTGATGCTAGACATTCATGGAATCTCAAGACATAAGACAAAACTCCCTGTCCTCATGAAGTTTGCAGGAAGGAAATATAATGCACATGTATGAAGTAGGAGTCTTTGTGAACAAGCACCTCTCATCTCTTAAGGTTTTCATTAAGCCCAAATCACTGTTATCAAGATCAATCAAATTAATGTGATAATGTAGCAATAACAATTAGATTTTATTACACACATCATAACATAATGTTAAATGAAAAATAAGATGTCTTTAAACTGGGTGATTCATTAGTCCATAAAGAAATTTTAAAATTGTAGTCAGTCAACTGATGGTGCTACATGGTACTAAACAACTGATTTGAATAATCTTCTATCCCATGGACATAAATGATTTTTTTCATTGAAGTAATAGACTACTGTAATGTTGAGTATGGGTGGTCCCATATTTTCAAGGTATATAAGAATGTTTCCTTTTGATGTTCAAGGGAGAAAAAAAAATTACGTAGAGGATCATAATCTTCATTTACAATCCTTTGGAGATTACTGTTAAAGACTTCATCAAGTGAGTCAACCTTTCCCTTCTACTTAATTCTCCTCCAGAATAAACAAACAAAAAGATTAAAATTCTACTTTAAGCTTCTCTTCTTTCTGTACTAATCAAAGATTATTTAATTATTTTCTCTCTTCACTAGAGAAAAGAATTATTCTCTTCTCTCAACTACAAAATATAGTAGAGTTCAATTCATTAATATATTTTACTTGCTCTTATAGTTCAAAAGGTGGTTTTCAACTATCTATTTAACATGTTTAATTGAATTCCTACTAACTGTTAGGTACTATCCTAGAAGATTTGAAAAGAGCAAAAATCAAGAGAGACAAAGGAAAACCAAAAAGTAAATGAATAAATAAGGAAACAAGAAAAAAATCAAATGGTGATAACTGCTTTGCAGAGAATTAAAATGAATGGCATGATCGACAACTGTCTAGATGGGGAGGTCAGAGATGGCCTCTCTAAACAGATAACCATTAAGCTACGACTTGAATGTCTAGAGGCACAGCCATGCATGGGTGGGTAGTGGTGCACCGTAGGGAACGGTGGAATCACCAGTGGGTCTGAGCGTTAACGCCAGCTTGGTATGTTGGAGGTCCAGAAGACCCGTGGAGCTAGAGCTTGGTGGGCAAGCCAGCTGGAGGGACAATGGCACAAATATTTTTTGAAAGTGGCTATGGCCATATCACGGAGGTTTCTGAAAAACACAGTGGAAAGGTTTAAAACCAGAACAGGATGTTAAGCAATGCACATGAGGAAAAGATAACCCCGGCTGCTGTCTGGAAGGAAAATAGATAATAAGTGTTAGAAAATGGAAGTAGAGAAGCAAACTGAAGATTTTATTACAGTAATCCACGTAATAGAGGATGATGGTTTGGCTAAATGATGTATCTGAAGTGAAGAAAATTGGCTGGCTTTGCCGTATCTTTCAGGTCGTACAATGAATTTGGTGACTGAATGGGGAAGAGAAAAGGTAAGAATCAATAAGAACTCACAGATTTTGAGTTGAGAAAGTGGTTGAGTGATCATGCTATTCACAGAGATGGAGAAGACAGACAGAAGCAGGTGTGTGGGGAAAATGAAGAATTCTACTTTGGCCATGTTGAGTTTAAGATAAATTACTAGAAATATGGGTAGAGAGGTCAAGTGTTCAATTGAATATGTAAGTCTGGAGAGTTCAGGGAGAGACCTGGTTTGGCAATAAAAATGTAAGAGTCATCAGCCTATGGCTAGTTTTTCGAACAGGAGAGTGGGTGGTTCACAGAGAAAGAGAAGACAGTGTGGGACGTGGGCAAGGAAATCCCACAATTTCGAATCTGGGCAATATAGGAAGAGTCAGCAAAAACTTGAACAATGTGTTGCCATCAGTAATGGTTTTGAATATTTTAGAGTGGCTGGAGGAGACACTAATTCAAAAATTAGTGTCTGAGGCGTTGTATAAGATGGACGAGCTCCCTTGAATCATGGGAGATAACGTGTGTATGAAGTGAAGCAAAAATGTGTGAGTGTGGCAAGGGAGAGAGGAACAGGAAAAGCCCAATTAAGGAAGAAGATCATAAATTAGCAAGTACTAATTAATATGACTATGTGACTTACTTCAGAAGTGGTTGTAAGCCAGGTGTAAAAACAAAACAAGCCAAAAAAAGGTTATTTAAGCCAAAGTGGGTGTCATACAAGACCAAAGTGGGACTTTCAAGGCAGTCATAAGAGAGCAAGAGAAGTGATACTCAAAGAAATCTGGGTTCAAAAGGGAATGAAGGGAAGTTGGAGGGACTAATGGGGGATACTCAAGATAGTGAAGTCTTCTAAGACACTTATGGACAAGTCCAATTGGAGCAAACGTGTTAGCGCCTCCTTGCGCTGCTCAGGGAGAGTTACGTTACATTCCTAGGATTGTGCTCACATAGAATAAAATGTGAATTAACTTTTCCTGTAGTCACACTCTATGGCAGCTCAAAGGAAAACAAGATTGTAGAGTCTAAAATAGAAAGTTATGATTTCAGATTTGGGATATTTCTGAGTGATAATAAGAAACAGAATTTGGTCATTTGAATAAGTGGCTGAATAGACATTAATACTGAGTTTGGGGTGTTAAATGGAATTAATAAGCACTAAAGTTACCCAAGAAGGAATCATTGAAACTCACAACCAGTGGCATACATTATACAATGAATGTTTTGTGTCCCTCCAAATTTCATGCTAATCCCTATTTCCATGAGATGGTATTAGGAGGAAGGAGCCTTGAGAGCTAAGTAGGATTAGAGGAGGCCATGAGGGTGTAGCCCTTGTCAATGAAACCAGTGCCCTGTGAATGAGATTAGTGCCCTTAGGAGAGTCACTAGAGAGCGTGCTGCTTTCTCTCCTCCACCATACGAGGATTTTGTAAGAAATGGGCATTCTACAATACTTAGAGGGCCCTCACCAGAACTCAACCATGCTGGTACTCTGATATCAGACTTCTAGTCCCTAAGATTTCTGTTGTTAATAAACAACCCTGTTTATGGTAATTGGTTATAGCAGCCTAGAATAAAACAACTTATGTATTTTAAAAAATTCAGAAATGCACAACTTTAGAAAGAAATGACACTGAGAATCAAAGGAAATTTTTTTAAAAAATACACATTAGTTAGACTTGCAAGTATCAAAAGTGTGTGATTACTAAACATAATTAAAATGGAAAGAGAAGAAAGAGGGCTAGAGAAAGGGAGAGAGATGGAGAGAGGGATGAGAAAGGGAAATAAGAGAAAGGGAGGAAGACTAGGAGAGCTCCACGAAAAGTTACTCCATTCTCGCACTGGACAGAAAGAACTGGCGGAGCATTTACTACTCAGAATATGGGATAGCCTACATGCTGGTCCACAGGTCAGAGAGCCCAGACGGCTGGAAATTATACCATGTGAGTCATAGTAAGTCACTGAAACTATTCAGAACAGTAAACTTGTAAGATAGGTGACCAACGAAACATGGACTTTTAGCCTTAACCCACAGACTTTTCAGTGACACAAAGGTATATTTAAAATCACTTCCTCTTAAATACGACAAGGAACAACATTAAAGAATAAACAAAAAGCCCCCACATGGAGATTTTGATATCTACCTTTAATTTGGGTTGAAAATACACAAGTCGATCAAGGCCCCAGACCCCACTGTTTATTTTTTCAGTTAGAGCAGCAAAGCAAGAAAATGCTGTCAAACCAGACAAGACTCCAAATTGTTACCCTGACAGTTTCATCTCAGACTGTCACCCGCCACACATTTCTCCCGGATTCCTTTGAGATACAGATTCCTTTCCCCTGCCACCCTCTACCCTCTCATGGTTGCACAGCCACATGGGATCCCAAACAAGAAAGATTTTCTCTAGAAATATATTGATTTAAGATATTCTGTTAAGTCATTAAATGGGTAAAAGATGAGTGAGAGAAAATGTAAGATGCAGGAGCTATGAAAAAGGGTTACTACAAAGATGTTACCTAAAGAGGAAATCTGAAGTGAATGAGTGGAGATAAATAGGAATCATGAAATAACTGGGTGTGCAGGGGAAGAAATACAAGCAAAAGAAAGATGAGCAGGAATGACGAAATCAAAGAAATTAGTGTCTGGCTTTTCCTTATATAAGAAATTTTCAAGTAACTTGCAAATTTTGAAGAATAGTACTAAATTAGTCCTTTTGTTATATAAATTTGACTAATTTAAATTCACTCCAATATGTGTGTGGATATTTTCAGTGTATAGATAGTAATATTTGCATCTATTTATGTGTTTTATCTATATCTAAATATATGGATTTTGGGGGGTCCTAAGTTATTCCTATACTCAAGGATTATATGAACAATAATGTTTCCTTTATAATTTTCCCCTCAATTCTTATGTCTGAACTCTTTTCCCCAGGAGAGAAAACTAACACAAGAGTATGGTCAGGGAGGGGATGGGGTATAGGTAGGAGAAAAGAGGAAATCTCTAAATAAAAGAAATCATGAGACTTCCTTTCCTGAGAGGCGAAGACATTCACATTATAGTCACTAAATAAGGTTCAGTCACTAATTTCCAAGCCTTCATACACAGATGTGGAAAAGTTGGAATGATTTTTTCATGCTGGTGGTCTAATATTAGACAAGATATGTTATTGTACTCCTCTCTGTATAAGGTCATGATTTGTTGCACAGGATGTCTAGAAGAATTGGATCTCAAAGTGGTATAAACCCTGACAGTATAAAATATATCTATTAGCCCACGTCTGTCCAGAATCAATCTTTGTGAGGGATGAGTATGGTCTGACCTGAGATCTGCCAAGAATGTTTTCTTCCAAAAAGTCCCTAGTGCTTCCAAGCACAGACCCTGCTGAGGATGCATTATAGGCTCCAAAATGAACAGAATGTTAAAAACTAACAAAATTTATGAGAGCCTTTTCTTGGCAAATTTGACAACAATTAGTGTCTATTAAGTTTTTTATTATTCACATAGTAAATGAAACAGAAGATGTGATATTTAAATACATACATTTGATGTTTAGCAAGAAAGATAACGGATATAAATACCAATGGGAAAATAGATGCTTAGGAGAGACTGAGAGAAGAGAAAGGAGGTCGGGGGAGATGGAAATCAACTTGCCATTACCTCTTATTTGCTCACCTGAACCAACTGGGTCAGGTAGAAACACTGTAGATACAAGGGTGGACATTTTGCTTCCTAAAATCTACTCTGAGCGTGTCTCTCCATTATCTCCACCTAGCTTTGGGCACTGCGACAACTTGTTTAGAACAATATAATAGTCTGTTATTTTTGTCATTCTTAGCTATTGATATTTTACCTTCTTTGATTAACCATATAGTGTTCAGAATGACACTAAAATAAAGTGGCCCTGACTATGGCCTCCTGGACCATATATTCCAGTTGGAAGCAAGAACCTGGAAAGGACAGGCACCGTCACCCTCTCTCTTTCTCCAGTCTTCTCTTGCTTCATGCTCATGCTCACTCTCTGTGAGTCACCACGTCTTCAAAACTCAAATATCATTCCCCAGAGAGGTTTCCTTGACCCCTTGGCCCAATCACAAATCTTTATGATCAGTAGCCACAGCTCTATACAGATGACTATGATAATAAAAAATATATGAAAAATTCAAGTTGGTGAGATTGTAGAGAAATCAGAACAGTTGTCCATTGCTGTTGGGGATGCAAAATGGCAAAGCCAATGTGGAAAACAGTTTGGTAGTTCCTCAGAAAGTTAAGCCTAGAATTCCCCACTTATCTTACTCCTATGCATATAGCCAAAAGAACTAAAAATAGGTATTCAAACAAACTTTTGTACATGAACATTCATTTCAGCACTGTTCATAATGGACAGAAACAACCCAAATATCTATCAACAGATGAGTTAAAAAATATGGTATATCCTTTAATGGAATATTACTTAGCTATAAAAAGGAATGAAGTACTAATATATATTACTATGTGGATATGTCTTAAAGACAATATGCTATTGAAAGAAGCCAGACAGAAAAGGTAATATATTGTATGATTCTATTTATATGAGATACAAAGAATAGGTAAATTCATAAGACAAAAAAGATTTATGGTTGTTAGGGGATGGGGGATGGGAAATTGGAAGCAACTGTGTAATGGGTATGAGGTTTTCTATGGGGTTGATGAAAATGTTTTGAACTATAGAAGTGGTGGTTACACAACATTGTAAATGACAGATCCCACGATTTATATACTTTAGAATAGCCACAATCATGGAAGAACCTGCCTGAGTAGCCACATGAGGAACTAAGCAAATCTTTTCTACACAAAGAAATAATAAAACTATCAAAAACAACCATCTCAGGATCTAAAAATTAATTAAAGGCATAAAATAACACCATATTTATTCAAGAAAAATTATTAAACCTCAGAAAAACAGTGGAGTCTGTGACAGTATATCTGGGCCAGCTCCACCTCCGTTACAGCCCCCAGATCTTTGTTACTGCATTTGCACCTGGGTATAGCAAGCGGTAAGGAACATCTGATTTCCTACAAGACAGAGAAGAAAAGGTTTGGAGCAGGACTTGAAAACACCCAGGCCCTAGCTGTCATCAGAAACAATCAGATGGTGATTTCAGGAGGAAAGAATCATTGCAGCTAACCTGAGGCGGCACAACTGAGAGGGATAAGCAGCAGTCAGACACGTTCTAGGGATACATTATGATGTGAGACTATAATGCGCCAATAAAAGCATAAAAAAAAAGAAATGCACTAGGGAGATCTAGAAAAAAGAGACCATCCCAGGGCACCCTGATGAAATGCTGTATCTCCTGGGGGGTCTTGAAGGCCACGAACCTCACCCAAGGACCATGGAAAGAGGTCTTGCTGTCCACTCATGCCCGGATGCCAAGCCTGGTCCATACAGAAAGTAAAAGGTCGATTCAGAGACTGCTGAACCATGGCTGTCTCTCAGTTCACACACAGATCCATCAGCAAAGGGTGGAAGCTTTCCTTCTCAACGTATTCAAGCACAATCTCTGGCCAATCGTTGTAGGACCACGAAAATGATCTGAAGAAATCTTGATATCATATATGGGGAAGGGGAAAGCATTAGGTGGGACCCAGGGGAGGCTCATCAAGTGCTGTGTGCAGGTGTGTTCCTATTACACTGAACCTAATTATGGTGTGTGATTGCAATGCACCAATAAAAGTATATTAAAAACAAAAAGATAACAGTAAGGAATTATAACTCAATAAAGTAAAATAGGAATTCAGGATAATAATAACTAAATACCCAAATTGATAGATATCAAAAATATCATTTCTGTAGAATATTCTGCTCTTCCTTATCCCTCTTGCAGAATCTGGTCAGCTACCACATGTAGAAGAATATTCAAATCAGAAAATCCCCGTTTCATAAGTTGATGAACATTACTAGGTGAGAGATATACAAAGAACATAAAATGAATATGCTCTTAAAATCCTCCCCACAAATACATTAAAAGGGCAAAATAATAACTTGAGAAAAACCTGGCAAATACCTTCTTACACAAATGATAAAGTTAATATCACCAGTAACAGAATAATCAAAATTGGGTACTGACTGATAGTGTATAATGTAAAGGACATGACATCATTTGCATGAAATTGTTGCCAAAAATATATAACCTGAATCTAATCATGAGAATGTATCAGATAACCCCAAATGGAGAATAATTCTGGAAAATAATTGACCCTTAATTTTCTCGCATCAAGATCATGAATGCCAAGGAGAAACTGAGAGGTTGTTTCAGACAGAAATGGACTAAAAGAAACAAGGAAACTCAATGGAATGAGTGAGCCTGGTCAAGTGAACTCCATGACGTGATTGGCAAAACTCAAATGTGCTGTGTCGATTAGAGGAAGCCATGGATCGGTGTCAATTGTACTGTGATCATGTGAGGTCATATCCTTGTCGGTAGGAATTATAGAGTGAAGTACTGTGACTATTGAGGTATTATACTGGCAACTTATTCTTATATGATTCAAGAAATAAAGTGCTTTGGGGGTAAAATAAAATAAAATGAAATGATCTGGGGGGAAACTCTACAAAGCCCAATTTTAAAATAAAAAGGTTAAATGAATTTTTAAAAAAGAAAAAGCAAACGTCAGTGATTCACACTGGGAGTGCAACAGAATCTACAAAATGTACCCAGGAAAATCACTAAAAACAAAACAAACAGCAGCAACAACCATTTCCAGGGTAGGGTTGGGGGATGAAGAGGTCGGAACCTGGAGTTGCTATAATCCATTATCAAATTGTCCAGTTTTCAGCCCTAATTTGCAAGATATGAAAAACAAGACAAAACGAAAACAGGAAACAAGGACAAGATAAAAAGAAGTCCCCAGAAGCTTTCTCTCAAGGGCCAGATATTGTTCCTTGCAGACAAAAACTTTTGAATAGCTATTGCATTAAGTTCAAATAATTAAAAGAAACTATGTTTTAAGAATGAAAGAAAATAAGACAACAATGGTTCATCAAATACACAGCAATCAAAAGATTAAAACTACCTAAGCAAACAAAATTCTAAATTTGGAAAAATATGAAACAAAAGTGAAATGAAGTTTCCTGGGAGATTCAAAAGTGGACTTGAATGGCCAAAGAAAAAAATTAAAAATCTGAAGATTAATAGAGATGATCCAATCTTAAGAAGGAAGGAGGAGGAAGCCTCAGAGACTTGTGGGAAAACTCTCCGTACAATAACAAAAGCATAAAGGGAGTTTTAAAAAGAGAGAAAAGGAAAGAAGGGGTGGAAAATTTGTTTAAAGTAGTAATAGACATAAGCTTTGCAAATTTAATGAAAAATATTAATTGCATATCCAAGAAGGTCAATATACCTCAAGTATGATAAACAAAAGAGAAACATAAATGTACAAACACTGAAAGTTAAAGATCACAACAAAAATTTAAAAGTAGTGAGAGAAAAATGATTCATTATGTCAAAGGGAACTACATAAACAGCAGAATTCTTATTAAAAACAATAAAGGCCAGAGGTAGTGGGATAGGAGGTTGATATGGATCAATATAAAACAATGTGTGCCCACACATGCCTTTGTTTCCCTTGAGTTATTCAAAGGACATTGTATACTGCAAAACCCACTTATATGTAATATCTAAAGGACTAAACACATAGAAACAAGGAGTAGAGCAGCGATTGCCAGGGGTTGAGGAGATGGAGAGTTAAGTAAGTGGTGGGCAAAGGAAAAGGTAGGCAGTTATACAATGGGTACATTCTAAAACCTAGGATACAAAATAGTGACACAAGTTAATATGTTGGAAATTTGCTAAGAGTGGATCTTAAGTATGCTACCATGCACACACACACATAATTATGTGACATGATAGATATGTGGACAGTTTCATTGTGGTAACCATTTCATAATGTATACATATATGAGAACACACCTTGTACACTTTGAATATATATAATAATTTTATACAGCTGAAAAGCAATAAAACCTAAAAAAATTAAAGTCTTTTAGCCTTTAAAAAAGATAATTACATAAAACAATAATTACAATACTATAATCAAAGTGGAAGGGAAAAAACAACTGTAGCTGGGCGTGGTGGCGCACGCTTGTAATCCCAGTACTTTGGGGAGGCAGAGACCAGAGGATCCGGGTTCGTGGCCAGCCTCAGCTCTCCCTGTCTCTCTCTCTCCTCTCTCTCTCTCTCTCTCTCTCTCTCTCTCTCTCTCTCTCTACTTAGTGAGGCCCTCTGCAACTTCGTGAGACCCGGTTTCAAAATCAAGTATAAAAAAAATAGGGCCAGGGGTGTAGCGCGGAGGTAGAATGCCTCTGGGTTCAATCCCCAGTACCACAAAAACAACAACAACAACCAAAAAATACAACTGTTAACCAAGATTTTTTTTTTATCCAGCAAAACTATCCTACAAAAAAGGAGTTATTTCCAGATGAATAAAGAATGAGAACTAAATGCTGGTATAACTTCCTTCTAAGAAGTACTAAAGGAATCCATTCAGCTAAAAGTAAATGGTAACTTAATTCCACATAAAGAAATAAAGACACAATAAAAACAACAAAAACACATGTATTTTTGGAAGGCTGAGACAAGGGGATTGCAGGTTTGAAGCCAGCTTCAGCAATTCAGTGAGACTCTCAGCAACTTAGCAAGACCCTGTTTCCAAATAAAATATAAACAGGGCTGGGGTGTAGCCCAGAGGTAGAAGGCCCCTGGGTTCCATCCCCAGTATCACAAAACAAACAAACAAAGCATTTATTTATATATTTTTAATATCATCCCTTAATAGATTTGTAAAATATAATTTCATAACATGATAATTATGAAACTCTGTTGTTAACATATGTAGATGTCATATATATATATATATATATCATATATACACTACAAATTAAAGTACTATATTGGTGTATTATATATTCTATTCCCTATGTATTGTATACATTAGAATGAATTTGCATATATATGCAAAAAAGGGGTGGGGAATGAAGCTATAATGGAACAAAAAATTAAATCAAATAAGTAGATGTTGACTTCAATTCACAGAAAAATATTGAAAACACTAGAAAAGGAAAATATATGGGATGATATGAAAAACTATAAATATATTTTTGTTCTTTTTCCTCTAAACTTCTTTACTAGGCATTTAAGTATATGAATAAATAACTATAACATTGCATTATTGAGTATATAGCATATAGATATAATGAAAATTATAATGACAACACAAATAGGGAGAAGGATTAGAACTATATTGGAGTAGAGTCTCTATGTTAAAAGAACTAGGTTGTATTTAGATGGTGATAATTAACAGTGAGTACTGTATTCCCTTACAACACCATCAATAAATAACTAAACACACACAAATTTGTGTGTATGTGTAGTATAACAAAGGAATTAACACACTAAAAATGTTTATCACAAGGAAGACAATAAAGGAGTGACAGATGATCCAACATAAGATATGTATACAAATGGAAAAAGAACAGGTAAGAGTCCAATCATACAATCACTACAATAAATATAAATGCACAAAACACTATAATCAAAAGGCAGAGATTGTGAGGCAAAATTTAAAATGTTTAACTATACACTGTTCACAAGAGACACAAAAGGTGAAAGCAGAAGGAACAGAGAAAATACACAGGCAAATTATAAGAGACATATATAGAAATTAGCAAGGATATGGAAGACTTGAACAATACTATCACACACTTGGCCTGACATCTCTAGAACACTTCTCCCAGAAGTAAACACACTCTTTTCAAGTAGAACACTTCTCCCAGAAGAAAACACACTCTCTTTTCAAGTACACATGGAATATTCTCTATGATATGCCATATGGTAAGTGGTTAAAAAAGTTCTCACGATTTTTAAACATTTGAAATCATACGAATTATGTGTTCTAACAAAAAGGAGCTTAAATTAGAAATCAACAACGAAAGGAAAGGAAAGAAATCAACAAATATTTGGACATTAAAATGCATTACTAATTAAACCATAAGTCAAAAAAATCACAGAAAAAATTAGAAAATAGTGTGAGCTAAATGAAACAACAACAAACATTTATGGAATACCACTAGAGCAGTGCTTAAAGAAACTTTACAGCTTTAAATACTTACAGTAAGAATTTATAAAACTATCAATGACTTCAGTTTCCATTTTAGAAAGTAGAAAAAACTAACAAAGCAAATATATAACAGAAAAAAATAGGTAAGATTACAGTGAAAATCAGTAAAGCAGAGGATAGAAAAAAAATCAGTGAAAGATGATAGTTCTGTAAAATGGTCAATAAAATTGAAAATTTTTCAACTAGAATGACCATGAAAAAAAGGTAAGCAGACCCATACTACCAAAGTCAAGAATTAAAGCAGAAACATTACTACTGACCTTCTAGACATTAAAAAAATCATAAAAGCATTCAGGTGAAAATTTAATGATAACCAATTAGACAACCTATATTAAAAAGGAAAAATTCCTTAAAAGACACAAGTTATCAAATAGTGCCTCAGTAAGAAGTAGAAAAGCTGTATTAATCCATAATCATTAAAAATGTTTCATTTGCTATTTAAAATCTTCTCATGAAATAAAGCCTGGTCTGAGATGTCTTCATTGGTAAAGCCATTTCCAGAGGAAACAGAAACTCAGAAAATAGAGGAGAGATGATCCATTACCCACTTATTTTTATGAAACCAATGTTACACAGGTACCAAAGTCAGACAAGAACATCCCAAGGGGGGAAAAAGACAACAACAAAAAACTACAGACCAATATTCATCATGTATATAGATATAACAATGTTCAACTGTCAATTAGCAAACTGACCCAGCAGAATATAGAAAGATTATACATTCCAAGTGGAATTTATCCCAAGATAAAAGGGTCGGTTTAATATCTGAGAACCAATTGTTGTGATGTGCCATATTAGGATAAATAAGAAAAAATAACGATCACAGTGAATGCAGAAAAGTGTTTGACCAAATTTAACCATACTCGTGATAAAACTCTCAATCAATAGGAATGGGAGAAAACTTTCCTAGTGTTATAAAGAGCATCTACAAAAACCTACAACTAATGCCATACTCTACAGTAAGAGACAGTTGCTTTACCCCTACGATCAGGAACAAGGTAAGGATGTGTACTGCCATAACTCTCATTTAATATGAAACTGCAGGTTCTAGCTAGGACAGTGAGTTAAAAAATAGTAAAAGTTATGCACACTGCCACGTAAAAAGTAAAGCCATCCTTATTTACAGCGCTTGAATCTAAATATAGAAAATCTGAAGGAACCCACAAAAACTGAAACTCTAATGAATAAGTTCAGCAAGATTGCCAAATACAAGCGCAATACACAAAAATCAATTACATTTCTATATACTAGCAATGAGCAACCTGGAAATGAATATAAGAAAATAGTATCACTCACAGTAGCATCAAAAACAGCATAGAATATTAAGGAATAGCTTTAACAAAAGAATGTGAAACTTGTACTAAGAGAAATTAGAGAACTAAATAACAGAAAGACATTCATGTTCATAGACTGGAAGACACAATATATTAAAATGGACATTCTCCCTAAATTTATCTACACATTACATATAATACCTACAAAATGTCAGTAGGTTTTTGTGCAGAAATTACAAATACATTTTACAGTTTATAAAGAAATGCAAAGAACAAAGAAGAGCAAAAATAACTTAGAAAATGAACAGTTTTGAGGTATATATACTTTTTTTTATTTCAAAGCGCTGTACAAAGCGACAGTGATCAAGACAGTATACTTAGAATTAGAAGTCATCGATCAGAACAGAGAATCCAGCAATCAACCCTTATATTTAAAGCCAATTGATTTTCACAAAGGTGCCAAAGCGATTTAATGGAGAAAGGATAGTATCCAATGAATGGTGCTAAAACAATCAAATATAATGAGTTAAAAAATGGATTTAAATGCTGACCTCTCACCATAAACAAACAAACAAACAAACAAAAAATACTCAAAACTAATCATAGACCTAAATGTAAAAATTCAATCTCTAAGTGTTTAGAAGAAAATGGGAAAAATTCTTCCTGGACCAGGCATGATGGCACAATTCTGTAATCCCAGTACTTGGGAGGCTGAGACAGGAGGACCACAAGTTTGAAGAGAGCCTCAGCAATTAGTGAGACCTTGTTTCAAAATAAATAAATAAAAAGGGCTGGGGGTGCAACTCAGTGATAGAATGCCCCTAGGTTGGATCCCCAGTGCGCGCACGCACACACACACACACACATACACACACACACACACACACAGATCTTCCTGGACTTAAAGTATGATACATAAAAGAAAAAATTGATAAATTAAACTTTATTAAAATTAAATTAATGGTATTTTTATTTCTCAAAAGACAT
>PVJS01001431.1:28951-91003 GCA_004027185.1 Glis glis | reverse complement strand
GTGCAGCTCAGAGGTAGAATGCCCCTGGGTTCAATCCCTAGTACCGAAAAAAAATAAAAACAAAAACAAAGAAGAACCCAAACAGAGCTTTTCTGACATTTCTGCACATTGTTACACTCTGGAAAAGTTGCTGATGGATGCTCTGAACTCCTTATCTCTTTGCAATTCAGCTAAGCAATTCTGCAGACCTACTATAAGAAAAACTCTGGGCTGGGCACTGGAGGTGTTGAGATAGTGAAAGCCCTCTCTCTGGATTTGAAGGAGGTGACAATCCAGTCATTAAAGACAGAACTCAGGGGGTTCTTTAAGTTTTCTCACTCCTCCCACACATCACACCTTCCCAGCCAAATCTATGAGCAGTTGGAGCTCAAACACCTCCCTCGAACTGTCCGTGGCTCTCTTTCCTCACTACCACCATCCTGGTCCAAGAGGCAGACATCTCTTGCCTGGACATTGGCAATGACTGGTGATGGTCTCCTCGGTCCCACTCTTGGCCCCTGGAGGAGGTGAATAATCAAGTTCTATTCCTTGGAACCGTCCATGTGACCTTGTGTGGTGACAGGGTCCTTGCAGATGTGATTAAGGGAAGAATCTTGAGGTGGGGGATTATCCTGGATCATCAAGGTAGCCCTAAATGTCACCATGAGTGTCCTAAGAGAGAAGTGGAGGGAGCTTTGATGGCACTGTGATGACCGAGGTCAGCAGCCACCAGACGTGGAAGAGGCAAGGAGAATGGTCTCCGCTAGAGGCTCTGGAGGGAGCTCAGCCCTGCCTGTGGTAGCTGCTCCCGGAAGCCACCGGTCACAAAAGCAGGGACTTCCAAGGTTTTAGGGCCTTTGTTCACTTCTATAAGCCTGCCAATGCGTAGGCCAATGAAGCTGTGCCAGTGTGCTGATTCTGTATCTGGTAACCTGCTTCGACTTGCAGCTCACGGTGGTAAACCTATGTATAAAAATGAGAGTCCCGCGGAAATCGGGGCTCAGCCTTCCGATGTGAGTGCGCGGAGCTGGTGCCCATGCTCAATAAACGTCGCTCCCTGTTAACGGCCTCTGGTGTCCCACTTCTCTGTTTGAGAATCCCATACCATGCCAACCCCTGGATTATTTTTTGTGTGTGTGGTACTAGGGATTGAACCCAGGGGGATTCTACCTCCGAGCTACACCCCCAGCCCTATTTTATTTGTATTTTTGAAACAGGGTCTCGCTAGGTTGATGAAAATCTCACTATTTGCTGAGACTGTCCTCAAACCTGTGATCTTCCTGTCTCAGCCTCCCAAGTACTGGGATTACAAGTGTGCGCCACCATGCCTGGCTTCCAACCCCTGGATTTTGGCCCAGTGATACTGATTTCCTTCTTCTGGCCTCCAGAACCATAAGAGAATAAGCTCCTTTTGTTTTAAACTACCAATTTTGCAATAATTTATTACAGCATCCTGTGTCATCCTTGTTAAAAAAAAAAAAAGGAGGGCAGTGAAATAAATACCATGTCCCGGAAATGCCCCTTTCTATTGCCAAGAACTCAGTTAAGTCCAGGTCACTGTGAAAGTGGGCATGGACTGAAATGTAAGATAAGTATTGTCTTGAAAGACCTGACTCTCTCGCACAGACTGGAAAGGAGAGCAAACTAGTGGCGTCTCTAGAATCTGCTATCTTGCAATTACACCCAGGCAGGTGTTGCGAGGAATGCTGGTCATGCAATGGGACAAAGAAGACGAATGATGTCGTTGCTCATACAGCCTGACCTATATGAACCCTCTCCTCGTGGTAACTGGTATAAAGCAGCCCTATGCCGAGGATAGGTGCTATTTTTCCAGTCTGTCACCATGGGATCTTCCCCAGATACAGGTTTCAATATATCCTGCATGCTGTCTCCGGGTATCCTCTTTGGTCTCTCAGCAACCTATCCCACCGCCTTAGCACCATGGGCTGTGAATCTGACGCATCCCCAGGAAAGTGGGATAGCTCCTCAACCCATTCTCTACACAGAGGCCAGCGTAAACTTCTAAAGGTGAAGATCAGACCATACTGGTCTCTTGTTAAGACCTACTTATGATTATCATCACAATTAAAACAAATCTAAAGTCTCAGACTGGTATTTGTTGAATAACTAGAAAATTTGAAGATGTGTTGGATATTAGAGGATGATGTGGAATTATTATTAATTTTCTCAAATGCGGGAATCCATCTGGGTGTGGTGGCGCACGCTTGTAATCCCAGTACTTGGGAGGCTGAGACAGGAGGACTGCAGGTTAGTGGCCAGCCTCAGCAACTTGTGAGACCCTCTGCAACTTAGTGAGACCCTGTTTCAAGATAAAGAATAAAATAGGGCTGGGGGGTGTAGCTCGGAGGCAGACTGCCCCTGGGTTCAATCCCCAGTACCACACACACACACACACACACACACACACACACACACACATACACACACACACAAATGTGGGAATCCTGTAATTACTTAGGAGCCTAGGAGAAGGTCCCTATTCTTGGGAGGTGCACAATGAAGTATTTAGAGGTGAACTGTCCCCATGTCTGACACTTACTTTTACTTTCAAGTAAGTTTTTTTTTTGGGGGGGGGATACTGGGGATTAAACCTAGGGGCATTCTACCTCTGAGTATACCTCCAGTCCTTTTTATTTTTATTTTGAATCAGGGTCTCACTAAGTTGCTGAGGGCCTCGTTAAGTTGCTGAGGCTGTCAATGAACTTGCGATCCTCCTGTCTCAGCCTCCCAGATACTGAGATTACAGGCGTGCACCCCCACGCCCAGCTCAAGTAGTTAATGAATAAAGTTCATGTATGGACTCCTCGGAGTGGCCTTGTTGGATGGCTCCAACTCATCTGTCAGTCACGTATTGGCTGAGGCAACAGTCGAGAGAAGCCTTTCCTAGGGCTGGACGGCCACTTCCAAGGTGGCCCACTCCTGTGGCTGGTGAGTTGCTTCTGGCAAATTTGTTTCTATCCACAGAGGCCTGTCTATGGGCTTGCTTGATCTCACAATATGGCGCTGGCTTCCACCCAAAGCAAGCAATCCCAAAGATAAAGGCAGAAGCTGCGATGCCATTACAAAATGCACCCTCACTTCCTCTTGACTCTGCTGTTCGCACAAGCCACCCCCCAGGCAGTGCGAAGGGGGCCAGGCATGGTGTGAACACCGGGAGGTGAGGCTCATCGGGACCGTGTTGGATTTTCCACATCTTTTCAAATAGTTCTTTTCCTTGTCTCCTCTGTTGTAGTCACACTGATCCTGCAGCTCCTTGAACCTGGCAGGTCTATCCATCCCTCAGCCAGTATGATCTTCCTCCTCCTCATTGCATGGCAGAAGTCAGAGAAATCTCAGCTTTCCTGTCACCTGCTCAGAGAGCTCCTCCCTCAGTATTCATTCTAAAATAGCCACCTCGACTCCGCCTCTTTCAATTCTCTGCACTGCCGCTCTTACTAGGTGATAGGTTTCTGCTGTGTTGGTTTCCTGTTTATCTTTCCCACTGAAATTCTATGAAAATGCTTCTGTGTTGATCATCTTTGGGTCCCCAGTGCCTAAAACAGTATCTGGCACAAATTGGCACTCCAAGAATATCCGTGGAATGACAATGAAGGGGAGAGATAAGTGTTCTGGCAGCAGTTTGCAACGAGTAAACTAGGAGTAGCCTGAGCGGTGCCGCGGGAGCCCAGAGGACAGGGCATTTTAGTTTCATAACGTTGATGCTCCATCAGGTAATTGCTTCCTGGAGCTGCCACAGGAACTAGATTGATGAACTGCCCTCATGAGCCCTGTGACTTGGTCTGACAATTCTCCTGACAGAGCCTAAAGAAATTACAGTCTTTCTGTCAGCAACCATCAGTCACTAGTTGCCACCAGAAATCCTTTTTATTTTTGACGTGGTCTGAAACCCACCTTGGTTCTCCAGCGCAAGGCGCAGCAGCAGCCCTCTTGACCTTGTGTGTATTTATGCCCCCTCGCCCTGCCCCCTCCCCACAGCTCAGAGACAGGTTGCTGGTCCTCAGGGAGGCAGGAATTTTTACACCCATTAGCTCCCCAGTACACATCCACCAGAAGAAGCCGCTTGAATTGCTAACTCCAGGGACCCATTTGGAACTTCTGGAGATAAGAGTTCTTCTGTAGCCTGTCTGTGGAACCGCATCTTGTGCAGGGTGTCCCTGGGCTATTTATTCTTGCGCCAATCGACAGAGGTCCAGAAGCCTGATGCGTGGCTAGATCCTGCAGGGAATTCTGAAAAGAGGCCCTTGCTTGCCTAAAGGGGATCTGCAACGGATGGGCGCTGGCAGAGCGTGGGCACTCATCAGAAAGGATCCCAGGCCGAATGCATGAGAATCTGCATTTGAGCTCGGTCCCTGGCCAGTTCATATGAATGTTACCATTCATGCGTGAGGCACCAACACGTGTAAAATGCACTGTGGAGCCGTCCTCACCAGGGACAAGGGAGCTCAGGGGTTTATACCCCTCTATCTGTTAGTTCCTGGTTAAGGGCTGTCCCAGGGGGAGGGGCATCTGGCTTACCCAGTGCAGTGGGTGGTGGATTCTGCAGTCTGGGGGTTCCTCCAACACAGGCAGATTCTGACTGCTGGAGGGACAGCCATTGGCTAGGGAAAGTGGAACAGAGAGAGTGTGGGCAGAGCGTGGATCTACAGCCGCGCTCCTTAGTCTGCGTCTGATTTTCTCTCTCTGATTTATCCACGGCTGCCCACAGCAACCTACTCTGAGAGGAAGTGGAAACACTTAAAATATCCTGCCAGCCTTAACACAAGTGTGACCAGGTTGGAGGAACAGGGCGAGACAATCTTAGCAAAGCTAATTCCGTTCTTAAAAAATGCTGCTGTGAAGCCTTTCTACGAAGCTGGTGGTGTGTGCGTGTTCAGAAGCGCTTGATTGTTTTTGGAAAATCAAGAATATGGGTTTTTGAGGGAATAAACATAGTTGGTTTTTCTTCTCTATAATGGGAATCCTCCCAAATTTCTTCTTAATACGTCTCAATGTTTTATTTATTTATTTATTTATTTTTCTTTTGTAGGGAGAGGTATATTAAGATAATGCAGTTTATTTTATCTATTTAATTGTTTTTTGTGCTATTAGGGATTGACACCAGGGGCATTTTTACCTCCAAGCTATACCCCTGTAATGGGGGCCTGCTTCTGACCCTAGCTGCTAACAGAGGGCCTCCTTTGTCTTCCCCCTTTCTTTCACCCCTGTTATCAAGTAACATGTTCTTATCTGTTTACTGATGGAAGGGGACCTGGCCTGTGGGTCTGCAAAGAACTGAGTCAAGGAAGACTTAAACATGAATGTGTCCCTCTGATAACACGCCCTCTTGACCTGGCACCCATGGATCTGCATAAGAACGGATTCAAGGAAGACATAAGTGTGCTGACTCTTAAAAGGGACTTGATTCCTTTGTTCAGGGAGAATCTAGGGCTTGTTCCTGAACTTAAGTTCACTGGTTTCTCCAATTTGCTAGCAAATCCATACATTTCTTTTTCCTTCTTCCTAAAGCCTTGTCCCAATTATTTGATTCATCAAACTGGGGCAGGTACTGGGATTGGTTACACCACCTCAGCCCTTTTTATTTTTTATTTTGGAACAGAGCCTCAATAAGTTGCTGGCCTCAATCCTCCTGTCTCAGCCTCCCAAGTACTGGGATTACAGGCCTGTGCCACCACACCCAGCTAATGTAGGTTTTTTTTATGTGTGTGTGTGTGTGTGTGTGTGTGTGTGTGTGTGGTACTGGGGATTGAACCCAGGGGCATACTACGTCTGATCTAAACCCCCAGCCCTTTTTATTTTCTTATTTGGAAACAGGGTCTCACTAAGTTGCTGAGGTTGGCCTTGAACCTACAATCCTCCTGTCTCAGCCTCCCAAGTACTGAAATTACAAGTGTGTGCCACCACACCTGGCTGTAGTTTATTTTTTTTTATTTTTTATTTTTTATTTTTTGCAGTACTGGGGATTGAACCCACACCCCCAGCCCTGTTTTTTATTCTTTATTTTGAAACAGGGTCTTACTAAGTTGCGGAGGGCCTCACTAAGTAGCTGAGGCTGGCTGCGAACCTGTGATCCTCCTGTCTCAGCCTCCCAAGTACTGGAATTACAAGTGTGCGCCACCACACCCGGCTGTAGTTTATTTTTTAAGTCAGATTTATTGAAGTATAATTTATATACAGTAAAAAAAATTACCCATCGAAGCATTGTATTGTCCCTAAGGAAAGGGGGATGGTAAAACACCAAGTCCCCGAGTGTCTCCTTTCTGTTGCCAAAAACTTGGCCAGGGTACAGGAACAAAGAGAGCCAGCCTGGCCGGAAAGTCCAGATACATATTATCTTGAAGGACGCTGGCTTTCTCTCGTGCATGCTGGGAACTGGGGTGAGTTAGTGTCATCTATAGAAAGCTACTTTCTTGCACATGCACCAGGACAGTGGCTCCTTGGGGTACTGGTCATACAAGCCAACTGAGCCAGCTGGGGCTGACATCACTACTTCTACAGCCCGACATATAAGAGTGGGGACGGGCCCGGAGCTGAGGGCAGGTTAGTGTTGCGGAGGTGCAGAGTGAAGTGGATGGCTAGGTGTGCAGTGAACTGCCTCTGTCCTTCTCCACTGCTGTCCTGTGACACCCACAACTGGCCACCTTTGCACAATGGATGTGGATGTTAACTTGGAGCAAGACCCACTGCACATGGACACAGTTGGATGATGGCACTATGGACCTAAGCATAAACTTATCTCCTTCTCCTCCTCTTTTTTTTTTTGTGGTACTGGGGGTTGAAGCCAGGGGTGTTCTACCTCTGAGCTATACCCCCAGCCCTATTTTTATATTTTATTTTGAAACATAGTCTCTCAAAGTTGCTGAGGGTCTGACTAAGTTGCTGAGAGTCTGACTAAGTTGCTGAGGCTGTCCTCAAACCTGTGATCCTCCTGTCTCAGCCTCCTAAGTGCTGGGATTACAGGTGTGCACCACCACCACGTCCTGCTGAACTTACCTTCTTTTAAAGACACTGCATATGTCTGGGAACATATGGTATGGGAACAAGCCTTTGCCGGGGTGCACTGTGTTTGATGGGTTGAGGTGCCTAAGTGCAGCCCAGGTCACAATGAAAGAGAAAGTTCCTCTCGCCAGGAGTGGTGGCACATGCTTGTAATCCCAGTACTTGGGAGGTTGAAACCAGAGGATCCGGGTTTGTGGCCAGTCTCAGCTACTTAGTGAGGCCCTCTACAACTTAGTGAGACCCTGTTTCAAAACAAAGAATAAAAAAATAGGGCTGGGGGTGTAGCTTGGAGGTAGAACGTCCCTGGGTTCAATCCCCAGTACTACCAAAAAAAAGAAAAAAAAAAGAATGTTCCTCTCCATGTAGAATGAATGGCCGTAACACCTCTCCACTCTTTGTAGTACGGGTTGGACCACTGTCAGTGTAATTTACCCATTGCATTTAAAGACACTGACTACTTAGGATGCAAAGTCAAGCAGCAGGTACGAGAGCACATCCCTCCCCTTGTGAGTGCACCCATGGGAGGGTGCACCCATGGGTGGCCATGCCTGCCTTATAACTGGGTTGAGCGATGCACTTGGCACAAGACCTTAGATACCAGCGTGCATACCTCCCAATTTGTCTACAACCCCTACTAACGGGGCTCTGGTAAAAGCTAGACTTACAGCAACTCCAGCTGCCTGGTGGTTTCATCCACTTCTACACTTCATCTTCGAGCATCAAACATGACGTTGACTTCCAGGTGGAGGCCTGAGCTGAATACACCGCGGCTGCCTTGAACAACTCAGAGAGCCAGGACACTGCTTAACTAAGACCCTCAGCAACCTAGCGAGACCCTGTGTCAAAATAAAAAATAAAAAGGCCGGGGGGTGTAGCTTGAAGGTAGAATGCCCCTGGGTTTAATTCTCAGTACTACACACACACACACACACACACACACACACACACACACCACAGAGTTTTCCTCCAGCACCCCTACAAGCTAACCCAATAACGTTTGTGGAAAATAACCATTGTTATCAATCTGATGTACATCCTTTCAGATCTTTTTTTTATGCATGAAAGAGACATATAGGGGGCGTGGTGGTGCATGCCTATAATTCCAGTACTTGGGAGGCTGAGACAGGAGGATCACAGGTTTGAAGCAGCCTCAGCAATTTAGCGAGGCCTTCAGCAACTTAGCAAGACCCTGTTTCAAAAATAAAAAATAAAATAGGGTTGGGGGTATAGCTCAGAGGTAAAATGCGTGTGGGTTTAATCCTCAGCACGAAAAAAAAACAGATATGTAAATATTTTTTTCTTTTTGGTACTGGGGATTGAACCCAGGGGCATTCTACCTCTGAGCTATACCCCCAGCCCTATTTTTATTTTTATTTTGAAACAGGGTCTTGCTACGTTGATGAGAGTCTCACTACTTGCTCAGGCTGTCCTCAAATCTGCGATCCTCCTGTCTTAGGCTACCAAATATTGGAATTACAAGTGTGTGCCACCACACCTGGCTGTAAATATGTTATTTATTTATTTTTTGTGGTACTGGAAATTGAACCCAGGGCTGTTCTACCTCTGAGCTATTCCCTCAGCCCTATTTTTTATTCTTTATTTGGAAACAGGGTCTCACTAAGTTGTGGAGGGCCTCCCAAGTTACTGAGGGTGGCTGGGAACCTGCAATTCTCCTGTCCCAGCCTCCCAAGTCCTGGGATTACAGGCATGCGCCACCACACCTGGCTCAGCTCCACTTTTCTTTTGCTCATAAAGTCTAGGGCTATGACTTTAAGTGAAAGGGGGAAGAAGAAGAAGAAGAAGAAGAAGAAGAAGAAGAAGAAGAAGAAGAGGAGGAGGAGGAGGAGGGAGAGGAGGAGGAGGAGGGAGAGGAGGAGGAGGAGGAAGAGGAGGGAGAGGAGGAAAGTGTTTAACTATCTGAGATAATGTGAGTTATATTGAGTCAGGGCTACCAAGAATTAAAAAGAAAAAAAAAACCTGAATTGTTAAAAAACTTTAAACAAATAAATATTAAAAAGCTCATAATTTCCTCTCAAACTCCTATAAACCTAATCCCTAATGTTAAAGTTTGCTATGTAATTTTGTCTTCTCTCATGGTATGTGTGTGTGTCTGTGTGTGTGTGTGTGTGTGTGTGTGTGTAAAATGGGGCCACGAACTTTTATAAAAATGTCCAAATGAGTCATTTAGGATGCATTCAGTTACAAGGAACTGAAAACTCACTTTCATCTGGCTTCAACAAACAAGCAAACCAGTTGGTTCATACACTTAGCAACTCCAGAAGCAGGACAGGTTTTGGCGCTAGCTTAATTTAGCAACTCAGAAGATTCCGTAAGGATCTGATTTCTTCTTACATCTCTTTTTTTGCCTTTTGAAGCTTCATCTTCATTCTAAAGCTGCTTGCTCTTGTGGTGGCAAGATGGTGGCCGACAGCAGGCCGGACCACCTCCTCCAGACCCAGAGGAGTCCTAGGCTTCCCTCTGATTGGATCATTTTGATATGGGGCTTTTAATGCCATGCATTGATTGGCTTAGGTCTGGGTTAGATGCTGGTCCCTAAACAGACACTGCTTTAAGAGCAGGATCTTTTGCTGGGGATGGAAATGGAGAAAATTTCATCAAAATTGCCCAGATGTTCTCCATGGGACGGATGTTGAGAAGTTCATCCTAATAGCCACCTCAGCACCCCCCCCCCAAAAAAAAAGGGCTGGAAGGACGTATACCGTAGTGCCAAGAATGGTTATCTTCAAGTGGTGGTATTTCTTTTTTGTGTGTGGTACTGGAGATTGAACCCAGGGGCATTCTACCTCTGGGTTACACCCCCAGCCCTATTTTTTATTCTTTATTTTGAAATAGGGTCTCACTAAGTTGCAGAGGGCCTAAGTAGCTGAGGCTGGCTGGGAACCTGTGATCCTCTGGTCTCAACCTCCCAAGTACTGAGATTACAAGCGTGCGCCACCATGCCCGGCTAAGTGGTGGTATTTTTTATGATTATCTGCAGTGTGTGTGTCACTGGGGATTGAACCCAGGGCCATTCTACCTCTGAGTCATGCACCCAGTCCTATTTTATTTTGAAACAGGGTCTTGCTAAGTTGCTGAGGGTCTTGCTAAATTGCTGAAGCTGACCTTGAACTTGTGTTCCTCTTGTCTTGGCCTCCCAAGTACTGGGATTACAGGCCTGCACCACCACTCCTGGCTTATCTGCATTTTTATAACAAGCGCATTATTTGAACAACTTCAAAAAGAAATGAGGGCTATGAATATGAGGGAAAGCTGGTGTCTAACGCTTGCAATGTTATCAACAACTTGAGGGATTGAAAGCAGACATGTTGGTAAACAGGAAATATGAGTTTTCAGAATGGTACCAACCATGTCTTGCAGAAGCGCCCAGCTGCCTTTCCCTGGTCTGTTATGAAACTGTGGTCATTTGTAGCAGGCATGATCTGAGAGCGGCTTAAAACCATGTAGGTTCCAGGGCCTTGAATTTCCACCTTCTGTCAGAGTAGGGTGGACTTTAGCTTTCTCCAGAGAGTCACCTTTAAATACCACAGAGTGGGCCCAAAGCCCAGAAGGGGCACAGAAGGCATGCGCCTCTTTACAGAGGGACCCTGTATGCAGAAGTGGAGGACCGACTCCGAGTTCTCCACTTCCTTTTTGG
This sequence comes from Glis glis, assembly GCA_004027185.1. Lineage (NCBI taxonomy): Eukaryota > Metazoa > Chordata > Mammalia > Rodentia > Gliridae > Glis > Glis glis. Next base: position 80,352 of record PVJS01001431.1, on the reverse strand, counting down.
ACAGAAGGCATTGAATGTTCTTTCAGGAAGTAGCCACCACAAACAGCCTGTGGTTCATCTGCCCTGCAGCTCTCCACACTGTGAATCATAGCATGACGCGGGCAGCAGGCACCGTGGAAGGGACCCCTTAGATCCGAAGCTCGGGGTCCTGGGAAAAAGCGAAGGGGAGGATGCCCCTTGGCCCACTACTGATAGATGCTGGGTACTGGAAGTTCTTCTTGGGATTTGCAAAGAGACTCCTTCCATTCTTCCATGGACTTTTTCTTGGAAAAGAGAACTCGTACTGGCAGAAAAGATCTCCACTGGGGAACTGAGGTAAGGGCGTCTCATGTCAGGCTGGGCATTAAGTTCTCGCTTTGACTTTTGCTTGGAGTTCACAGCTCTGCCTTTTTGGAAACTTGACTTTATCCGCCATTCTGGAGTTATTCCACTGTGACATAAACAGTGAACTGGCATCTTTGTACCATTAGGAGAGCGGTACTTACCAACAGGATTAAGTACGCCAGGTCGAGCAGTGAAGGCAACCTGGTCTCAGTAGGAAAATACCAATGGGGGAGGAGCTGAGGGCAGAGGGTAGATACTGGATGGTCTTTAAAGAGCCATTCTGTGCTTCTGCTGGTAATGTCATCTGCCCCACCCGGAGGTAAACCTCAGGAGAGTCAGCTCTTTGTCTTCCTTGTTCAGTGATGTCTCCACAGTATCTGGACCAGTCGGAGATACTCAACACACATGACAGATGGACGACTGGAAGGCCGGTTAGCTGGATGGACGAATCTTTCGTATTTTTCAAAGGTCAGTGCCCTACGGGAAGTCTTCTCTGACCCTTCTAGGAAGACTAGATTTCCTCTTCTCAGTTTTCATAGCACTTTAAGTTAAAACACTTAACTCATGGTATTGAAATTTGTTTTTGCTTATATATCTGTCTTCCCTGGAGGACCGCGGGCTCCACAGCGGCAGCCATCCCGCCTCATTTTTCCATTTACCTATGGGCACATTGTGAAGTGCCTGGTACGTGGTAGATATTGATGGAAGGAACTAATACTCCTGTGGCCGGGTCGTAAATATCTCTCAGCTGTGGAATAGACTTGTCCAGTGGTTGGGGCTGTTACGTTAACCGGGCCCCCTTTGCTTCTTCAGCGTTGGCGATGCATTAGCAAGTTCTTGCTCTCCGCTTTTCATGGATTTGAGGGGAACAACCACCCTCCTGTTTTCATCTGTTATTCTAATACTCTCTATCTTTGTTTGAACCCACAAAATTTGCTGAATGATTTCAATGAATTCCATTCTGAGATCAGATTGACCACCTCCTGATGCTACACAAAGAGGTACCTTAATCCTAGGAGCAAACCATCTGTATGTCTTGGGGTAGGGCATGCTATTTCCAGGAGGGCCTCCCTGAGATAGGATGTTGTTCTTGGGTTATATGGATTCTTACAGCTTTGGTCCTGCAAGATGAAACCCCTCCCAAGAATCTCGTCCCCACCCACTTGGCTCATCTCTTTCCCCGCCTGCGGTCCTGGTCTTTGGTCCACAGCCCGCACTTCCTGTGCCGGGCAGCCTTGCCTTCTGATCAGATCGGTCTTCCTTGGGGTTCAGGTGCGGACTTGCGTGTCACCACTATGACCTCTTTGAAAGAGCAAATGGCTTATGTGACTGTAGTCCTGGATCATACAGAAACAATATTTATTTATTTATTTTTGTGGTACTGGGGATGGAACTCATGGACCTTCTACCCCCGGGCTACACCCCCAGGCCTATTTTATTTTTTATATGGAAACAGGGTCTCGCTAAGTTGCTGAGAGCCTTACTAGGTTGCTGAGGCTGGCTTCGAACCTGCGATCCTTCTATCTCAGCCTCCCAAGTACTGGGATTACAAGTGTGCACCACCACACCCACTACAGAAACAATATTCATTGTCTCAAGATTGGCAATCCAAAGATCAAGATGTATAGTAAGTGAAAATCATGTATTTCAAGTCAGGACTGAAAGGCTGAACACAAGGTAGATACTCGAGTTAAGTCAAGTTGGCAATAATACCTGCCAGAGAATGGGGCTGTGAATCTGATTCCTAAGGTTTGCTACAGTCAAAGATTCTATGTTTTCTGTTAATTTATGTCAACCTGAGTCCCTGGATATGGATGGATTAAGTGGCCAAAACGTTGGAGGAAAGGAAGGTGGGAACTTTATAGCTATTCTGGAAGGTTCTTTGAGTACTGGAGCAACCCTCACTAGAGTGACACAACCCTGCATTTGTTGGGTGCATGTGGGATTTGTGCATCCCAAATGTCATCCCCTTATCCAAGGTCCACCTTCCCCTCCCAGGAGGCCTTGCATCCTGCAGCCATGTCGTCAGCTGGATCTGCCTGGTTGCGGGGCACACTGGGAATCCCTGTGAGGTCTGACTGGTCATTTGTTCTGTGGGGTAGCCTGATGGCATTGAGCCTCTTGGTCATTTGGTTCCAGTCCTGAAGTTGGCCAGGATCAGGAGCTAGCTATCTGTACCCTCAGAACCCTCATGTGTCCTTAAATTAGGTTTTTTCTTGAACATTTCCCATCTGCAGGCAACATTTTCAAGTTCGCCTTTACCACATTTGCTCTCAGTTCCTCTCCATAGCGCCAGGCTTTTGCCCAGCTGTAGGTCTCTGGAGGGCTCCCTACCTGCCCGTCATTCTCCAACAGCCTTGCTGAGCTTCCTGGGCCCTGGGCTTTCCCCAGCAGGTTTCTTTTGCGAGCTCCATGTCTGTACTGATTAGGATTCATCTCAACATCTCCTGCCTGGGAATTTCAAGTAAGAGAAGGAAGAATCCCTCCCCCAGATCCTCTTCTTGGGAAAAAGAGAAATGAACTTGCCTTTCTCTAATCAAAGATTTGTAGTTCAGATACATTTTCTCCAACTTGAAATATGTGAAATTGGTCTGTTTTCGCTTTTTTTCTCATTAATGGTCCTGGTTTTTATTCACTTCTGCCCACATCGGTGAAGGGCAGAGGCCCTATCTCATCCATCTCCGCAGGTTCAGCATTTAGCTCAGTGCCTGGCCCGGGTAGGGGCGCAGTGCATGCCTATTGAATGAAGAGTGAGTGAGTTAGTGAGGATTGTATAAATGGAGAAATCGGAATATGGGCACAAAATGAAAACTTATTACAAGTGATTTTCTCATTCAAAAGTGACTTAGTGATAACATAGCTGGCTGGAGTTTCCAAAGTTAATAGTATTCTTTGTCATCAATACTTAGAATGTAAGTTCTTTGGCAAAATACAAACTATAATTTCAAGTAATGTTTGCAAAAATATCATTGATAACAATAGCCATCAATTCTTATTTTCTGTTTGGGAAGTCCATTAAATAAAAAAGATAAATATAGTGGTTGAATTTTAAGAAAGTCACAAAGGATAAGTATTGAAACAGTCACTTGCTCTATAAATGTGATTCAAACTTCTATGCCAATTCTAATAGGCAAATATAAATGCTAATGAAAATAACCAGCACTTTAATAACTTGGCACAAATGGATTGCGCTGTGGAAAAATGCATGTCCGTCCTCATGGTAATAGAATTTTCTGTGATAGGTGGGCTTATATCCCTGCCAAAGCAGCTTTTTTTTTATAGGTAGGCTTCCTACAATGGAGAGAAATGGGTTATATGGTAATTAAATAAAAGTCCCAGTTAATAATCAATTTTGTGTTAAATAAAAGTTCTCTGAGTAGTCAAAAGGTTACATTAGTCTGGATTTTCAGTTTCAATTAAAAGACTTATTTAAAAGCATACAGTTTCAGATCCAAAGAGCGAACTTTGCATGACATGTACAATCAAGTATAATATGTATCATGCAAATATACCTAATAAAGATAGAAGCTTTTTTTGCGTGTGTGTGTGTGGCACTGGGGATTGAACCTAGAGGCATTCTACCTCTGAGTTACACCCCCAGTCCTATTTTATTTTATTTTATATTGAAACAGGGTCTCACTAAGTTGATGAGGGCCTCACAAACTTGCTTAGGATAGCCGTGAACCTGCGATCCTCCTGTCTCAGCCTCCCAAGTACTGGGATTACAAGTGTGCACCACCACACCCGGCTCCCCCAGCCCTATTTTATTCTTTTTATTTTGAAACAGGGCTTCACTAAGTAGCTGAGGCTGGCCGCGAACGTGCGATCCTCCTGTCTGTCTCCCAAGTACTGGGATTACAAACATGAGCCACCATGCCTGGCTAAGATAGAACCAAGCAACGCATATTACATGTAGATTTCAAAACTTAGGGATTTCTTTTTCATCTGTAAAACGAATCACAGTATATGAAAAAGGTATGAAGGATAGCTATAATTAAATTCTACTTGAATTTAGAGAAACAGAATTAAATCTGACAGAAAGTTTACAATAATCTCAAATGCTAAAACAGAGAGAAAACTAAAGAGCTTCAGGAAATCTGCTGACTTCAGCTTTGCTAAAATTGCACCAATAATGCACCCGGTTTACTGCTAAAGCCGTGTGTGATCTGCTGAGACAGCGAGGGCTTGCTGAATTGCGTTAGGTGGGGCAGCTCTCTTACCTGTGCAGTGAATGAGAACCACTGACTTCGGAGTGAGGCTTGTCTGCTAGTAAAACTCAAAACTCTCCATCTCGGTTGCTGTGCATTGTATTATAAGCTTTAGTAATGTTGAGGTTCTATGCAGGCTAATTAGCCGGGCGTGGTGGTGCACCCTTGTAATCCCAATACTTGGGAGGCTGAGACAGGAGGACCGCAGGTTTGCGGCCAGCCTCAGCTACTTAGTGTGGCCCTTTGCAATTTAGCGAGACCCTGTTTCAAAATAAAGAATAAAAAATAAAGCCAGGTGTGGTGGTGCATGCTTATAATCCCAGTACTTGGGAGGCTGAGACCGGAGGATCAGGGTTCGCAGCCAGCCCCAGCTACTTAGTGAGGCCCTCCGCAACGTAGTGAGACCCTGTTTCAAAATAAAGAATAAAAAATAGGGCTGGAGGTGTAGTAGTTTGGAGGTAGAATGCCCCTTGGTTCAATCCCTAGTACCGCAAAAAAAAAAAAAAAAAGAAAAAGAAAAACACAGGTGAATTAACTTTAGCTTAAAACTTACAAAAATGCAGCATTCAAACAACTTCAGCATATTTCAAAGTAAATGCTACAAGGTGAACTCAATAGAGACAAACTCCATAGAGACAAAGGCAAAATCCTGGCAGATTCTGGAAGATGGAATTGGCAATGATTCATATGCTGTTTGCTCTTTGTGGTTTATTCACATCACATTGACCCTTGGCAGCTGGAGACAGGAGGAAGGTAGAAAGACCATATGTTTACTGTCTACAGGTAACTTAGAAGAATTTTTTGGTGTGTGGTACTGGGACTTGAACCCAGGAACATTGAACCTTCCAAGCTACTCCCAGCCCTATTTTATTTTTATTTTGAAACAGGGCCTTGCCAGGTTGATGAGAGTCTCACTACTTGCTGAGGCTGTCCTCGAACTTGCAATCCTCCTGTCTCAGCCTCTCAAGTACTGGACTACAGATGTGCACCACCATGCCCAGCTTAATTTGGAAGATTCGGGATTGTCTGAACTACATGATGTTCGAGACTTGGTCACTGAGGTTACCCCAGCTCTTAAATCCATGCTAGGGGGAGTTAGGTAGTAGAAATTCATTAATTGATTGGTAAACCTCAGTCTGTTGAGGCTGCTGCTTTTGTTCTCTGGCTAGTCCACTTGCCAACGCAGAGAATATCCAAGTAGAATTGATGATTGTTTTATTTTAGCCAGTAGACTGTAATTTCTTATAAATTCATTAAGTTTCTATTGAGATTCATGAAATGTATTATTTGTTATATATATCACTATTATAGTAGCTGCACGATCTTTTTCTGAAATCTTGTGATGACTCTCTTACCTTATTTTTACTTGTATATATATATTAATATAAATATTAAGGACAGTGAAATATGTCATATTCTCTTTGTTCATTCAAGTATCATTGTTACTGTAATAAGTTATAATCATATACAGTTGTCATTATTTAAATTACATAATGAAGCTGGGCGTGGTGGTGCATACTTGTAATCCCAGTACTTTGGGGGCTGAGACCGGAGGATCCGTGTTTGCGGCCAGCCTCAGCTACTTAATGAGGCCCTCCTCAACTTAGTGAGACCCTGTTTCAAAATAAAGAATAAAAAAAAAGGGCTGGGGGTGTAGCTCGGAGGTTCAATCCCCAGTACCGCAAAAAAAGAAAAAAATTCCATAATGAAAATGATTCATCACCATTTTTACCAGCTACCTTCTTTCCAATAATTCCCTTTTGAATATTTATTTGTATTCTAGGTTTGTGAATTTGTTTCTCCCTGTCTTTGTCCAAGATTGGCCTGGTGTTTCAAAATCTCATGGTATTCAGTAACAATGCATGTGCATATGGTTTTTTAAGTGTGTTTTTAAACATAAGTATCTTAGAAAAGGACAACGTTCTATTGAAGCAAGGTAGTGACTCTCTAGAATATTGAATCTTACAAGTACTTCAAAGAATGTCCGTAGTTCAAAATTTTGGTCAGGAAAAAAATGAAGCTGGAAGCTGGAGAATTTCCTCTTATGTGGAGAAAAGCAGGTTAAGACTTGCAACGTCAACTGCATGGGAAATTAGGAAAAGGTGTAATTTTTCCATCTTCGGAAGTCACCAGATACGCCTAAGGAGGCTTTGTGATTTCACGCAGCTCTGTGTGTTACCCCTGCGAGCTTCTCCAGGTGGTTGACAATCACAGCTAGTATTTCATAAGAACTTCTTCCCAATGTCAGGGGACCAGTAGACACGGGTTCCCTCCCTTCCAGAAAACGCTCCCTTGGAGGAGTATAACTGGAGATTGCCGAAAGCTCCATGGACTACAGTGGCTCTTAAAACACCAAAGAAGTCAGTCCACAGAACACAACAGAATAGAAGGAGAGGCCCATTTAAAGACAAGGGGACATGTTTCCTGTGGGAGAGAAGGTCTGATCATCAGGGGAGGGTGGTAGGAGCCCTTCGGAAGCCTCTGCTTCATCCACCGAGGCGGGAGGTCACCTCTGGGCTCCCCCCCCTCCCAGCTCATGGGTTCCTCTCGTTGGTGATGACTCAGATATCGGCCTAGACCTTGGTGCAGACACTGCCAGACTGACTGTAAGCACCCACCAAGAAAACACCCTCCTCCCTCTTGGAGATTAGAGGTCCTTCTTCCTTCAGAAATCTCCATGCAGAGCTGGGCATGGGGGCGCTCGCTTGTAATCCCAGTACCTGGGAGGTTGAGACTGGAGGATCACTGGTTCGAGGCCAACATCAACAACTTAGCGAGACTCTCAGCAACATAGCAAAACATTAATAGGGCCGGGCGGGGTGTGTGTGTGTGTGTGGCAGGTGTAGCCGGGAGGTAGACTGCCTCTGGGTTCAATCCCCAGTACTATACACAAAAAAGTTCCCATGTGGGTGCCGGTAGGGATCTGCCTGGACCCACAGGAAGCCATTTGCAGCCGCCTGGAATAGATGGCAGCTGCTTTCCCCTACTATAGTAGTGTGCTTTTGCTGTGTAACAAAAGGCAGCAGATTGGGTGGCTTAAACAACTTTTCACAGTTCTGGGCTAGAAATGCAAAATAAGGTCCTCGGGGCTGGTTCCCTCTGAGGTGTCTCTCCTTGGCTGACAGATGCCACCTTCTTCCTGTCTCTTTTCTCTGTGTGCGCACATCCCCAGTGTCTGTCTCTGTGTCTCCTAATCTCCTTTTTTTAGAAGGATATAAGGAACCAGTCAGATTGGATCAGGGCCCACTAATAGCCTCAGTTGACCTGAATTTCCTCTTTAAAGGCCCTTCCTCTAAATACAGTCCCATTCTGAGGTACTGGGGCTTAGGACTTCATACAAATTTTGGGGGAACAAAATTCAGTGTATGACACGTGCTCAGTCACTTAGTTGTTGTAAATTATTTTTAGAATGTAATTAGCACACCTAACTATGGGGCCATTGGGAAAACCCCAAAGAAACGACAATAACAAAATGTGGTTTGGGAAACCAAGAGCTGGGTTTGAAGCTGACTTCATCATTAACCAGCAGCTCCCTCCACCTCGCAGGGATGAAAACACTACCCATTTCTCTATTTCCCGCCTCTGTGACCTGTTGAGAGGACCAGGTGGCACAGGGGTGGGAGTCCTTCACAACTGTGAGATGTTGACCAACAGCGACGTGGGGCACCTGACCCAGGGGTTTCGCGAGGGGAAACCAGAGTGGGACCACCTAGTCCAAATCCTAGAATCATTATCACGAGGGGATCATTATGGCCAAGTCAATTCCTTTCTTTTTAGGTAGGATCATGTGACCTTGGGTGTGTCAATGAGACAATTGGTTTATGTAACAGCAGATTAAACAGAAAGTCCTGCCCTAAATGTAGGCAGCAGGGTTCTGATAGGTGGAGGACAGATAAAAGAAAGAGAAAGCCGCGTACAGGGATGCGCGACTCTTTCCAAAGAAAACGCATCTGCTCTCGTCTGAGATCGTCGGCCTCCAGCTCATAGAACTGGAACTTCGCCGTTTCTCTGAAGAGCTTCTTGATCTTCTGCTCTCGTCTGAGATCGTCGGCCTCCAGCCCTTCGAACTGAAACTTCACCATCGTTTCTCCGAAGAGCTTCCTGATCTCCACATCTTGGACTGGGACTGAATTAGTGGTTGCTCCAATCCTAAGACTCCAGCTCTTAGACCGAAACTGTAAGCTGATCCAATAATCCCTTTTTCCGTATACTCATTCTGTGAATTCTGTTAGTCTAGTGAACTCTGGCCAATACAAATAAAATAAAATAGTAGGAAGGAGACATAAATGGAGAACAGGAAAATGTAACTTTAATATGGAAGCCTGTGGCAAAACGCCCCAATACCTTTACTCCTCCGCCAGGCCTGTCACTCTCCCCCTCCCAGGCCTATTAGTCCCAAGTCTCTGAGGAATTGATGCCTTTACTAATTACCCTGAGCACGGGTGACTACCTCAAAGGGTTAACTGTTGATCAGACAACAGAGATCACACAAAGGTGATCCAGAAAGGTGGCCGGAACCCGCACTGGAAACTCACTCCCCAAATGCCTTCAACTCTTAATTATCCAACCTAGGAATAGTTAAGCAGGAGAGATATGTGTTGGTTAGAGGACACAGGTGGCACAAAAGAGCAATCTCCTTGGGCACTGTGAGCCATCCCTGAATAGTGCAAACAAAAGAGATGCCCACTAGAGATAGAGAAAGAAGGCCCCATTAGGACCCCAGGTGACAAGAACACCACTGACTGATGCCATCCTCACATGCCTCCTCCTATCCTCCCTCATGCAGGTCTCTTATAAAAGTAGAGCCACAGCCGGGCGTGGTGGTGCACGCTTGTAATTCCAATACTTGGGAGGCTGAGACTGGAGGATCAGGGTTCGCGGCCAGTCTCAGTTACTTAGTGAGGTCCTCTGCAACTTAGTAAGACCCTGTTTTCAAATAAAGAATTAAATAGGGCTGGGGGTATAGCTTGGAGGTAGAATGCCCCTGGGTTCAATCCCCAGTTCCGCAAAAAAAAAAAAAAAAAAGAAGAGCCACGCACCCCTAAATGCATCTTTCTCACTCAGGAGCTGGCCTGCATTCTCCCTTGAATGTGTATTTCTTTCTTTCCAGAATAGATCTCCGTCCATGTCTCTGACTGCTGTGTGCTGAAGTTCTTTTCCATCGTGTAAGCCCACAACACCCTGCCTGTCCTGAGGTGCATTCCCCTCTCTCCTCCACTGGGAACTGGACCCTTCCCAGAAATAACCCTTCTCCCACGACACTCTGTCCCTCAGTTTTCTTCTCTGAAAAACAGGAATAATGATAGTATTGATTTTATAGGCTTGTTGTACAGAATAAAGAAATGGGCACGTCCTAAAGCCATCTCCTAGGATGCACAGTAGACATCATCCTCTATCACATCTTGTAGCATGAGCACCTTTATGCTCCCTCCCAGGCCAGCCCGACGCTACTTGGATGCACCTGAAGCGTGGTGTCTGTTCAGCAGCGGTGGCCCTGTGGACTCCCAGAGGCAGCAAGTAGAAATCCTCCCAGCTCAGCGACTCAGATCCCATAAGGGAGACAACACTACATGCAGGAGATAAGAACTGCTTCTGCCAGGGAGTTCACAGGGCCCTAGGCATTCAGACACTCAGGAAGTCGGAGTGGTGGCATTGCCATTGTGATAGGTCCTTTAGCAAAGTGATATGATATGCTGTCCCTCTTCAGGGCCCATGTTATATACTTTGCAGTCTAGAGGACAGAATAAAGGAATAAAAACCCATGTAAGCTATCTGCAATGACAGAGGGGCGCACTCTCTTTTTAGAGCCCAAGGATGGAAAACTCAGAGCGTCTCAGCAGAATCAGAAATCCAGGAACGGAGATTGTCTGCTCTCTGTCTTGCAAGAGCTCTTGTGGCCCTTCAGGGCTCCATGTCCTACCTCCTCTCCGCTCCTCTCTCACCTCTCTGTCTCTTCTACCTGCTCACGTCGCAATGCGGCTGGCAGATCAGGTACATGACGTCACTCTCGGAGCACATTCTTTGTGTGCCTTGGGTCAGATTTTTAGGAGACAGACTCTGATGGATGTAGTGCAGTCTACGGAATGATTTCCCATGAGGCAGATGCCAGTCACCTTTGATGGGGGAGGAGGCCATGCCGGGGACAGGAGCTAGGCAGCAAGGGCTGCAGGTGCATTGCCTTGGAAGGCGTACAGGTGGAAGTACCAGCTGTTATCTCCATCATGGGCTTTCACAGCAACCGTACCATAGTTTGCAGGTACCCGGGCTGCCACACAGTCTGCCATTTACTGCCGTGCACACTTGAGAAGGTTTACAAGGCTACTGTGCATGCTTTATCAGGTAGGTGGTCACATCCCTCAGCAATCCTGAGGTCTCAGCACTTTCCTGGATGTGCGTTCTACTGGCTTCCTAATAGAAATGGAGGCCAGTTGGCTGGTGAAGGACCGGGTAAAGGAGAACCCAGAGAAGGCATTCACTTGGTTTTGCATTTGACATGAGCTTCCTGATCAAACCCAAGTTCTGGCTCCAGTGTGCAATACTCATGTGGCCCTTGAGTGAGTACCTTAGTGTGTTAGTAAACTTTCCAGCACTGTAACAAACACCTGAGACAGACAGCTGATAAAGAGAAGAGGTTTCTTTTGGCTTACAGTGTAAGAGGTGCCAGTCCATGATTGTTGGTGCCATTGCTTTTGGGTCTGTGGCACATCGTGGATGGAGCAAAACCCACTCACTTCATGGCCTGGGAGCAAAATAGAGTAGGAGGGGGCTGAGAGTTCCATGGTCCCCTCCAAGGCCACACCCCCAGTGACCTAAAGACCTCCCATTAGGCCCCACCCAGTAAAGGTCCCACTCCCCCCAGGAGTGCCATCCTGGGACCAGCCTGTAACACATGGGCCTTTGGGGGATGTGCAGGATAGAAACGATTTCACTTAGCCTTTTGAAACCTTCTTTTTCCAATTTGTGAAAAGTTCATAATAAAACCACTTGGTGAGAAATGAAATATACCTAGGGGTTGAGAGGAATATGCATTGAGAATAGGATTTTTTTTTCTTTTTGGTACTGGGAATTGAACCCCAGGGGCATTCTACCTCTGAGCTACACCCCCAGACCTTTTCATTTTTTATTTGGAAACAGGGTCTCACTAAGTTGCTTAGGCTGGCCTCTAACTTGTGATCCTCCTGTCTCAGCCTTCCCAAGTACTAGATTACAGGTGTGTGCTACCACACTTCCTTTTAGGAAGGAGTCCTTTTTCTTTTCTTTCTTTCTTCTTCTTTTTTTTTAAAGTAGGTTTTGATCCCTATAAAATACCTAGTAAATGTCACCCATGATTGCCATCATTACTGTTAATTTCCCTTTCATGTTGTAGGGACCTGAATGAATGGAAGGCTCTAAGTTAGTGACTTGCTCACATTTCTCGCAACTTTCACCTTAACTTCTTCCCTAGACGTTTGTGTGGACTAAGCATTAGCAAGTGCTTAGTGGTTAATTGACTGACTTTATTTTTTTTAATTTTTTTTTTGCGGTACCGGGGATTGAACGCAGGGTCGTTCTACCTCCGCGCCACGCCCCTGGCCCTATTTTTTTATACTTTATTTTGAGACCGGGTCTCACGAAGTTGCGGAGGGCCTCACTAAGTAGAGAGAGAGAGAGAGACAGGGAGAGAGAGAGAGAGAGAGAGAGAGAGCGTGCGCGAGCTGAGGCTGGCTGCGAACCCGGATCCTCAGGTCTCTGCCTCCCAAAGTACTGGGATTACAAGCGTGCGCCACCACGCCCGGCTTTTAATTGACTGACTTTATAATGTTGTGCTTTAGGCTCCTAATTGAAAAAGTTCAGCTGGGTGTGGTGGCATATGCCTGAAATCCTAGTCCTTGGGAGGCTGAGACAGGAGGATCACAGATTCGAGGACAGCCTCAGCAAGTAGTGAGACTCTCATCAACCTAGCAAGACCTTGTTTCAAAATAAAAATAAAATAAGGCTGGGTGTGTAGCTCAGAGGTAGAATGCCCCTGGGTTCAATTCCCAGTAACACACACACAAACACACACACACACACACACACACACACACACACAAACACACAGAGGTTCTCACGATTGAAAACAGAAAAGGATGCATAAGCATTAGAACCTTGGCCTGAATTTTCAGCAATTTGCTGAGTACTGAGAACACATCTTTCAAACTTTCCTTTTGTATGATTTGCATGTATAGCCCTCATATATAAAGAGAAGATTGCATATATAAAGAGAAGATTCCAGATGGCTTCTCCAGCATCTTTGATCCCTACCTATACTATCTAAAACTGTCATCCTCTACCACAAAGAACATACAGCCTATTCCTTGAGACCGTACACAGAGCAGAGAGCCGCAAAACCACACGCGGAGCCTCCACACAGTTCACCTTCTCGTCTTTTTACAGGAGCGGAGCCAGCCCCGAGCACCATGAACCTTTCCTCTGAGCACTGCAACATATCGGACTGGCTGAGGCTGGAGGCCTCGGTGAAGGCCTCCGTGTTCGTGGTCACCTTCTCCTTCGCCATGTTCATCACCGTCGCCATTGTCACCATAGTGTCGTAGAACTTGAGACTGAGGAAGGAGGTCCGCTACGTCCTCCTCTGCCACCACTTGCTCTGCATCTCCTCCTACTGCGGCCTGGGGGTTGTTTTCCAGGGACTGCGGGCCTCACGGGCCAACAGCCCGCTGCTCATCTGCTGGCTGGTGTTCGGGGCACAGCTGAGCGCTGGAGAAGGGATCCTCTTCACCCTGGCCTTGATGGCTCTCAATACCTACCTGGCGATTTGCTGGCCACTCACCTCCCTGTCCTTTGTCAACTCTGCGAAGTATAGGATTCTGGTGGGGACCTGGACAATGATTATCCTCAAGAACGTTGGCTTATTCCTCTTGGAGGGCACTCACCCCGCCCCGGTTGCTCTTTTGAACTCTGAACCCCTCTGCCCTGTGATCTTGAACAGTGTTCCCGCCCGAGCCATCAGTATGATTTTTCTTTTCCTCCTTCTGTCTGTCATCCTCCTGAGTTACTCTCTGATCTATCAGGAAGGGAGACGGGCTGGCCATTTTAATAGGTCGAACACCAAAGCAAGGAAAACGGTTCTTATTCATTTAGCGCAGATAAGTTTACACGTCGTGCCCACCCTGATCGTCATAGGCTTGGGAAAGAGGTGTGGGCTGTTTTTCTTTGCTCTAAACCTGGTGGTTTTTGGCATCTTTGCATTTGCACAGTGTTTTAACCCTCTGGTCTACGGGCTCCAGAACAGAGAGCTGCAGAGCCAACTGCACGATTGGATGTGTTGTCAGTGGGGCTGTGGTCACAGGATGAGCAGTAGAGGGCCCAGGTGAACAAAAACTCAGCTGCTTCAAGTGAACAACTCCAGTCCTCATAGATACACCGGCCTTTTACTCAACCCCAAACTGGTTTCTTGATTTGATTGGGAAAGTGCTGCGAGTAAATCAAAGTCATTTGTTCAGCCTGAAAACCTTCTTGCTGCATACAGTGAGTTGGCTTCGGTGAAATTATTTTAGTGCCTTTAATCTCAGCCCAGATCAGCATTTTTGACAGCCTGCCTTACTGTGTTAGGCAGCTTTCGAGAATGCCTTTGTTTTTAGAAACTGAGAAAGAGTCCATGGTTAATGTGAAGAAGCTTGGCTTCCTCTTTATTAATTAGGGGTAATCTTTGGTGGCATATAACAACAAAAACAGCAACCAAATAACAGCGACTGCAAACAGTCAAAGATTGATTTTTTTCTTATGTAAAAGCAAAGTAGGTATATAATTCAGGCCTTTGTGGCAGTTCTACAGACAACAATCTCATTCTCTCCTACTCTGCCACAATTAGTGTGCTACCTCATGACCCAGAATGGCTGTTAGTGCTCCTGTCTTCACAGTCACACTCCAGCCAATATGAAGGAAGAAGGGGCAAAGAAGGGATTGCATCTTCTCTTTCTTTTTTTTGGTGGCACTGGGGATTGAACCCAGGGGCATTCTACCTCTGAGCTACACCCCCAGCCCTATTTTTTATTCTTTTATTTTTGAAACAGGGTCTCACTAAGTTGCGGAGGCCTCACTAAGTAGCTGAGGCTGGCCGTGAACCTGGATCCTCTGGTCTCAACCTCCCAAGTACTGGGATGCATCCTCTTTCTAAAGATACTTTGTCAGAGTTATACAAAGCATGTTTTCTTACATCTAACTGGCCAAAACTTAGTCCCATGGCTATGCCTAACTTTAAGCAAGGGTGGGAATAAGTTTTAGTTGGGTAGCAGTGTTCTCAGCTAAACATTGGAGGTCTTAATACTAATAAGGAAAAAATAGATATTGGAAGGCAAAATTATTTCAAGGACCATTTTCCTCCCAACCAAATTAAATATTAAAAAAAGGCAGTGAATGAATTATGATCACCACAAACACTCTGCATTTCAGTACTGTATATAGATACAGAGTTCACTGTTCAGGGTCCCAGACAGTTTTCATGGGAATTAACTCATGATTTAAACCTAAGCCAGTCTGAAGCAGCACTCTGAAATAAATTCTTTCGCAGAAGTTTGCGTGTGTATTTCTTTCGATGGAACACCCATTTCTGAATCGGTCAGGATTCAGTTCTAGAAACAGAACTCAGTACTGAAGTGTTTTTTTTCTTTTCTTTTCCTTTTTTCCCCCTCTTTTTTGTGGTGCTGGGGCCCCCAGCCCTATTTTTAATTTTTTTTTATTTGGAAACAGAGTCTCATTAAGTTGTGGAGGGTCTTCTTGCTAAGTTGCTAAGGCTGGTCTTGAACCTGCGCTCCTCTTGTCTCAGCCTCCCAAGTACTGGGATTACAGGTATGCACCACCACACTGAGTATTTTAAGCAGAAAGGACTTAACGCAGAACTTGAATGCTTACAAAGTCACTGGAAGAGCTGAAGGAGCAGAAATCAGTGGCACCCACTGGTTGAGGTCAAGGGTGAACCCCTGCAGGGCAGCCTGGAGGTCAAGCAGCCACTGCCTCTGGACACTCAGGTCTGTGAGTCTGCTTTCCAGAAGAAACAACAAGATGGCCTCCACCTCCTTCCATCTTACATGTGTCACCTGATCACCTCTAAACTGGTGGAGCCTGATTGGCTCCCACAATCCTAAAAGCAAAGGAATCTGGGAAATGTAGTTTTTGATTTCACAGATTTGGCAATGCAGGAAGTTACCCCAAAAGGGGAGTGAAATGAGGACTGAATTAGCCAACCCAAGGGAGCCCCTTTACTACGTTTAGCTTTATTTACAGGCTATAACAACAGGTATCATTTATTGAACAACTATTATGCTCTAACACTATGCAAGCTGTTTTATACTATGTCAACTCCTCACGATGTTTAAATGGGGGTGTAATTACTCTTGATTTACAAATGAGGAAAACTGAGCTGGGGATGTCAGGACATTTTTATAGCATTAGCCATAGACCGGACTTGGCCCACAGGGATCATTTCTTCACTGTTGAGAGCGAACCAATCGCTTGGGAAATTCAGGCCTCAATTCTTCACTTTGCTTTGGGAGTGGACACTTGGCTAGTGGAAGAGAGGCCCTTTCTTGTCACTACTGTGACTGTACACTCCATCCTCAGGCCTCCCTGTTTTCAGATTCTAGAAGCTTCTGTGTCATGTCTATGTTCCATGTTGGTTGCGAGGTCTTCCTGTCTCCTTGCTAGGTGTTTGGACTAAGATTGTCTTTTCCTCCAACCCCGACTCTGAGAAGTCAAAGCACCGCCCTCTCCTTTCCAATGTGCAAGTGTCTTTTGAGGGCAGGCTCTAGGTCATCTGTCTTATTACTGTCCCCAGCACCCAGCGCCTGGCAGACTGTGGGGATCAGACCGTGAGGTAGATCCATCCGCCTGCAGGGCAGGCCTTTCTACAAACTCCCACCCCGTAAAAGCCAAGCACTCTGTTTTTGTTGAAATATTAAACAATATGAAAACAAAGAATTTCTTTGTACCCCAGAAAGTGAAAGAAAAAATAAAACAAATTTACCAAGCTCAACTCAATGATAAAACCTAGATCGAATATAAACCATTCAATTTATCCTTAACACTTTTAAAACTCTATTTTCTTTCTTTTTTTGCGGCACTAGGGATTGAACCCAGGGGCATTCTACCTCTGAGCTTCACCCCCAGCCCTATTTTATTTTTATTTTGAAACAGGATCTCGCTAGGTTAATGAGAGTCTCACTATTTGCTGAGGCTGTCCTTGAACCTGAGATCCTCCTGTCTCAGCCTGCCAAGTACTGGGATTAAATGCGTTTGCCACCTTGCCTGGCTAAATTCTATTTTCTGATATCAAAAGGAGACTTCTGCTTGTAACATGAATTGAGTGTTAAAAATTTTATACTTTCAAATGCAAATTGTTCTTTAGTTTGTTTTAATTGAGAATCTGTGGTGTCAAATTCAAAAGGGTGACAATGATATTTAGTGAAAAGTAAGTCTCCTCCCCAGGTCTTCAGAGTCAATAACTTAAATGATTTTTTTTTGTGTGTGTGTGTTTTCCTCAAGAATGACTTTTTTTGTGTGTGGTTCTGGGGACCCAGGGGTGTTCTACCTCTGAGCTGTACCCCCAGCCTTATTTTATTTTGAAGTGGGGTCTCACTAAGTTGCTGTAACCCTCACTTAGTTGCTGAGACAGGCCTGGAACCTACGATCCTCTTGTCTCAGGCTCCTGAGTACTAGGATTACAGGCATGTGCCGCCCAGGAGCGCTATTTTTTTTTTTTGGTACTGGGAAATGAGCTCAGAGGCATTGTACCTACAAGCTACACCCCCCAGCACTATTTTATTTTTATTTTGAAACAGGGTCTCACTAGGTTGATGAGAAGTCTCACTACTTTCTGAGACTGTCCTTGAACCTGCGATCCTCCTGTCTCAGCCTCCCAAGTACTGGGATTTCAGGCATGTGCCACCACGCCTGGCTATGAGCGCTATTTAAATGGTATTTAGGGCCGGGAGTGGTGGCGCACGCTTGTAATCCCAGTACTTGGGAGGCCGAGACCAGAGGATCCGGGTTCGGGGCCAGCCTCAGCTACTTAGTGAGGCCCTCTGCAACTTAGTGAGACCCTGTTTCAAAATAAAGAATAAAAAATAGGGCTGGGGGTGTAGCTTGGAGGTAGAATGCCCCTGGGCTCCATCCCCAGTACCGCAAAATAAATAAATAAATAAATAAATTGGTATTTAGAATGACAGCTTATGTCATGAATGACAGTTCAAGACATGAGTAGTAACTGATTTTGTGATGTGCAAATCGCTTGTACCCACAGGAAAGCTTAAACTTGGGCAAGATGCAGAAAGGAAGGGGAGAGAGGAAGTGGAGGTTAAAGTTACTTGCAATTAGTTGAGAGTTCTTGTAAAACGTCATTTTCCCATATGGAAATGGTGCAATGATACTGAGTTTAAAGTCAGAAAGTTTGGAGGCTTGGGGCAAATGTTCAGAGACATGCACTTTGCCAATAGCCCTAAGACAATCACTTAAGGAAAAAAATGTGAATTATCTCAAAGTTCCCAAGTTTTATCCACATTTCACATACCATAGCTACAACCATACCATCACTGCATGCAATTACTTCTGGTTTCTGTGTAGATATGCTACAGAAACACATATCTGGGCAAAATCTCTAAAAAACAAGATCAGAAAAGTATTTCATACTTCTCATCATAAGAAAATGGGGGATGAATCCAGGCCACAGTTTAGCAGACATACTTATGAATTTTAAGCATTTATTTCATCTGAGAAGGTCAAAGGCTGTGGCTAGAACTGCCTGCCTGATGGCTGAGCAAAGATATACACACAATTGGGAGAAAACTGTGCATCTTCCAATGGTGAGGGTAAGAGAGAGGATGGCAGAGAGTTCCTGCGGGCCAAGAGGATTGTAGGAAGGATCTGGCTTTGGGGTTATTGGAAAAGACATGTTCACAAAGGCTTCATGCCAAAGGAGAGGGTCCCCAACCAGCAAGAGGCTGGAAGTTATGAGGATGGACTGCGAAGCCCCTGGCAGACGCCCAAGCGTCCAGAGGGGCATACTCCACCCGAGGGTCCCACAGAGCGCTAGAGAAGATGCAAGGGTTAATCAGGATTGTCAACTGGAGTGGACTGAGAGATATCTCAGACTTAAGAGACTTTGGGGGTATGTTGAGATGATTGACATGTGGAATAGCAAATTGAAGGGGGGAGTCCCGCCCTGAATGTGGGCACTGTCCAGTGGGTTGCGTGTCTGGGTGGAGCAAAGGTCCGACGGAGGAGGAAACGGTGTGAAGGTGGCCTGGAGCCTTCCTGAGTGGCTGCGGCTGCCCTTGCCTGAGGATGTCAGACTCTGATTCCTTCGCTCTTCCAACTGGACTCTCACCAATGATTCTCTGGTGAGTTTCTAGACCTTTCTGTCTTGGACTGGAGATGCCTCATTGGTCCCTTCTGTTCTGGGCTCCAGCTTCTTGGACCGCTTGAGCTGCCGGCTCCCTGGCTCTGTGGGTTCAGGCGACCCCTGGGACTACACTGCTTCTGCCAGCCGATTTGATAAGTCCCCTTTTATGATATACACATCCTGTGGAGAACCTTGACTGATAATGGAAGAGAAAGACTCATCTCTGGTCATCTGCTCCACCCAGAAGCAGCAAACATCTGCCTTTGTTAAGGACGCTCTTTCCCGCACCTTCCGTCTTCCGACCCTGGATGAGTCACAGGCTATTCGGGGGGTAGAGGAGGCTGATTAGAAACCTGAATTCCACCTGCAGCCTTAACTCCTATCATGTTGAGATTATTCTTTGGAGCTGAAAATGGTCAAAGGACTTTTATTATTTAATAGTAGCTAAGGCGTGTGTGGTGGCGCACACTTGTAATCCCAGTACTTGGGAGGCTGAGACAGGAGGATCGCAGATTTGTGGCCAGCCTCAGCAACTTAGTGAGGCCCTCTGCAACTTAGTGAGACCCTGTTTCAAAATAAAAAATAAAAATAGGGCTAGGGGTGTAGCTTGGAGGTAGAATTCCCCTGGGTCCAATCCCCAGTAACACACACACACACACACACACACACACACCACCACCAACAACAACAACAAAGAGTGTCTAGACAAAATGCAAATCATACCACATTAGGATGCCACTTCACATCCATTAGGATAGCTATCACAAAACAAAACAAAACAAAACAAAACAAAACAAAACAAAACAAAACCAACAACAAAAGAAAAAAAGAAAAGAACAAGTGTTGGCAAAGTTGCGGAGAAACTGGAACACTTGCGCACTATTGGTGGGATCATAAAATGTGCAACAAACATGGAAAATAGTATGGAGGCTCCTCCAAAAAATAAAAAATGGAACTATCATGATCCAGCAATCTCAAATATGGGTCTTGAAGAGATATTTGCACACCCATGTTAGTTGAAGCATTGTGATGTGCATCCTAGATGAATCGATAAACAAAATGTGTCATCCAGTTGAACAAGCACCCTCCTGGGGCCATTTAGAGAGAACCCCTCGCCCTTTGTATCCAAATGGGAATGGTACCACTCACCATTACCTCTAGTGTCTCTGCAAACTTATTCTCTGTTGGACTCCAGGTCTTAGTTCCAGAGGTGGGAATGCTACCAGGAGGCACAAAAAGTTTTCCATTGACTGGAAGTTAAGACACCCCCATGGCCACTTTGGGCTCCTCATGTCTCTGAGTCAACAGGCTAAGAATGGAGTCATGGTGTTGGCGGGGGTGATTGATCTAGATTATCAAGGGGGAAATGGGACTATTACTCCACAATGGAGGTCAGGAGAAGTATGCCTGGGAAGCAGGAGATCCCTCAGGGCGTCTCCTAGTATTGCCATGTCCTGTTATTAAAGTCAATGGAAAAGTGCAACAACCTAATCCAGGCAGGATGGCAAATGTCTCAGACCCTTCAGGAATGAAGATGTGGTTACCCCCCCAGGAAAAGAATCAAGACCTGCTGAAGTGCTGGCTGAAGGTCGAGGTAATACAGAATGGGCAGTAGAAGAAGGTAGTCATAAGTACCAACTATAGCCACGAGACCAGTTACAGAAATGAGGATTATAATTGCCAGGAGTATTTCCCATTTTGTTAAGGGTTTGTGTGTGTGTGTGTGTGTGTGTGTGTGTGTGTAATATATGTATATATTGTACATATATATGCACATATTGTTTGTAATATATGTATGTGTGTGTGTAATATATGTACAACTATCTCTGTTTTCTCTCCTCCCTTATTCCTCTGTCATGTTACATAATATGGATGGACTTAATATCAGTACTTAGGTGTTTTTTAAATCTACATTATAGTATCTAATTATCAGGAGTAAGCAACACTCAGAAAACTTTTCCTCCTCTTCAGGGGAAGTAACTGGTGTGTTTTTGGCTGTACACGGGATAGTTATATCATGATAGGTGAGATTTTGATATTATTATTGTGTTTATTTGAAGATCAGTATGATTTAAAGAGACAGGGTTGAGAGTCAAATTGACAAGGGGTGGACTTGTGATGGTTAATCTGAATCGTCAACGTCGTCACTGGATTACAAAACACCTAGGATTATGTGACTTCGGGTGAGCTGAGGAGATGATTGGCTTATGTAAGGGCAGATTGAAGGGGAGTCCTGCCCTGAATGTGGGCAGCACTGCTCTGATAGGCGCAGGACCTGGATGAAAAGGAGAAAGCTGCCTGAATGCACGCGTGGTTCTGAGAAAAGCATGGCTGCCCTCGCCTGGGATATCGGCCTTCCGCTCTTTAAACTGGACTTTCACCGTCGTTTCTCCGGAGAGTTTCCTGGCTTTCCATCTTGGACTGGGACTGCACTATTGGTCGCTCTGATTCTGAGACTCCAGCTCTTGGACCGCTCGACCCGCTGCTGGTTCCTCCAGCTCTCCACGTGCAGGCGGCCACTTGGGACCACACTGCTTTAGATTGTGAGCTGATTTGATAAATCCCCTTTTACCATACACACATCCTGTGAGTTCTGCTGCGCTAGTGAACCCTGATGACACTGGGGATCAGGAGGGGGTGTTAGAAGGAAACTAGTATTTAGGGATAAGGCATGTTTTGATTTTGATTTTAGGTGTCTTGGAACAGAAGCTGAAGCCTAGGGTAGAAGCACCCCCACCCCAGATATGTTCCTCTCCTCCCTCATCTCCTGGGAAGAGTTCACTCTGATCCCCTTCCTGCCCCCCAAAAGCCTGGACATCTGGACAGTGAGAAGTTGACTGTCTTGCAAATGGGAGGATCTAGAATCCAGGTCTGAAGCAGCTATTGGCCATCTCTGGGCTGGGTCTCCTCCCAGCCCAGGTTACGGAGTGCATCTGAGGTGTTTCATTACACTAGCTGTGAGATTTTAAACTTGTGGCAAAGAGCAGAACGGACCTTTTGTCACAGTAAGGAAATCCTCTGCCTCGCCTGTTTCTGGACACTCAATGACAGCCATTGAGAGCACTTTGTCCCCTTGAAAGTCTTCACTGGTTCCTAGTTTCCTGCAGGATTTCAATGCCTAGGTCCTTCCAGTCTCTGGAAGGGTCCACACTGCCCTCTGGCGGTGGGGCATGCTTTACAGTTTTTTTGAAGATGTTCAGGGCACCTGTTACTTTCAAAGCTGGGTTCTGCACCTGTCCTGGGAGAACAGGAAAACCACGTCTAAGCATTCCGCTCTGCCTAAACTCTCCAAAGAGCTCAGATCCAGGCCTGAAGGGTGGAGGGTAAACTACTCTGAAGACCAGGAAGCTAGGAAGATGTTGATATTAGGCATCGGCTAGGAATATAAACCCGGTCATGGTCCAGATACAGAGATACCCAGAGCTGGACATGGTGGTGCATGCCTGTAATCCCAGTACTTGGGAGGCTGAGACAGGAGGATCGCAGGTTTGAGAACAGCCTCAGCAGTGTAGCAACCTAGTGAGACCCTGTTTCAAAAAAGGGACAAACAAACAAACAAACAAACAAACAGAAATATCCAAACCCGTGGGCTCTGTCTGGGAGAATGTAGGGTGAACTGGCACCCGTCCCCGACCTCCCTTGTCCCTTGCTTGGGCCAATCCATCTGCCCTCTTAGAGGACCTGATACTTCTGCCTGCAGGATGTTAGTATGTGCTGGGTCGTCTCCAGTTCTCTCTGCTGGGGAGTCCTAAGATATGCTCGCTAACTTGAATGCCCCCTTTCCCTGGCTTCCAGACCCCCCTGCTTGAGGGCAGACAGTCCAGGCTTTAAGAGCTCTCCACCAGGCCGCTTCTGTGATCCCACGAATCTGCTGTGAGCCTAGCCAAGGGGGCCAGCAGAACCAGTCCCTCTACGTCCAGGCCCTGACAGCTGGACACAGTTGTGGCCCTGGGTCTGAACAAGTCAATGTCCTCTTGGATTTCCTTGCTTCACGTGTCACTGCACAGTGACATGATGACTAAAACGAACAGGGTCCTTGCTTCTCTTTTTTTCAGGCACAATGACAGAGGGAGAGCTGGGGTTCCTGAAGCCCACACGCCCACTTTCAGAGGAGAGGAATTCCATGGGATGGAGTGGGAGCAGCTCCAGGAGGAAAGAGAAGCAGCCGGGGGCCTCTGGGCTTGGGGAGAGAAGAGAGCCCAAGGCGCCCACCAGGACTGACCCAGCTCGCGGGACGCAGGCTTCCACAACCACCTGTGGGGCGTGAGCTCGCTCTGCAGGGCTCGGAATACATGGGAGGAATGTGCTCAGCCCAGATGCTTTGGGCACACCGCTGCACGTGGCCAGCAGAAGCGCCTTTCTGGCTCCTAAGAACGGAAAGTGGTATCAGCTGGAGGGGGAGTCTGTTTTTCACAGAATTCACTAGAAAGCTTTTCTTCATTCCACTTTTACAGCCTTGGCCCTTACCTTTCAGGGAGCTGTTTCAGAGCCACTGAAAACCTCCTGTGTCATAACTTGGGAGGCAGTCCTGAGTTGAGGGGCTCTCAGAGGTCCTGGCCTGCGGGGGCGGGCGGCCATAGAAGCCAGCTGGAGAAGGATGGGAGATGCAGCCTGGGTGTGGGACTGGAGTTGGTCCCTGCGGAGGGACAGTTGGCTTTGTCTGCAGGAGTGTCACCAACACTAGGTTCATAAAGAGCTTTATGTCTAAGGAGGGGGGTGCTGAAAAGAATACTATATTGAAACCTATTCTGGCAAAAATAAAACACACAACTGACTCCAGGGATGGTGGGGCAATCTCACCAGTGTCCACACACTAGCAGGTAGAATTCTGGAGTCGGTACACTGCAGAGCAGCAGCGACATGATGGACCTGTGGCCGAGAGGGGCCAGCCTGCTTTCGCCCATGCTTGGTCAGGGTGAACCTCCGCTCCTGATCCCAGTGCGGCCCCTGGGAGGATGGACAGAGAGGCCAGGCCAAGTGCGACCTGGCTGTCAGGTGCTGGCGTGTGGCCTTATAAGAGTTAGAAGGTACCATAATATTGAGGATGTTCGTCAAAGTTCTCGATTTAAAAGATTTTTATTTTTTTGTGTGGCTATGGAATAACCAGTCATTATAAAAATTTCAACTGTACATAAATGTATAATACAGAACGCAGATATCCTGTAATCCTATCCTAGGATAACTACAGTTGATTCTTTTAGATATTTTTTCCATCACAAGCCTACATGTTCCATGTAGGGCCACGCTGGGTTCCTTCGGTACACATTAATTAGCACAACCTTCCTGAAGATCTGGACTCAAACATTTTGTTGGTTTTCCATTGACTGAAGAGTCCATGCTCATCTTACTCCATTCTCTGTTGCTACAACTGAATACCACAGACTGGGTAATCTATAAGGAATAAAGGTTTATTCACTTCATGGTTCTGAAGGCTTGAAAATCCAAGACCAGGTGGCCTCATCTGGTGAGTCCCAAGGCAGTGCAGGGTGTCACCTGGCATGACAGAGAGTCCTAGCTCAGGTCTCTCCTCCTCTTCATACAAAGCCATGGTCGCACTGGGTGAGGACCCCGCCATTATGGCCTCGTTTAACTCTAATTACCTCCTAAAGGTTTCACCTCCAAATGCCACGGTTGGATTAAGGTCCCACCCTCTTTCTACCTCACAGTGGAGATTAAATTTCAATGTTGGAGACCTTCATATCACAGCAATAACTATGAATCCATGTATTTTTTAAAAAACATTCTGTAGATGTGTCAGTTTATTTTATAATACTGGTGGAATTTGTGTCCTTCCCTCCCCCCCTTTATTTTGCTCTTACAATGTTACACTGAGCATTCCTGGCTCCCAGGGTATTTCAAATCTGCATGGAAAAGATGGTTTACACGATACATGGCATGGAGGGACCACGGCCTTAAACTCTGAATGGATCCAGCCCAGGGTCTGGCTAGTTTCCCAGGCCAGGGGCGGGGGCAGCGTTGCCTCTGCTGGAAGTTCACACCTGTGGGAAGCCCCTGAGTGGACCCAGGCCTGGAGAATACATCTAAGCAAGCAGAGAAGGTTGAGAAGTCAGGGCAGCCAACACGCGAGTGCCATTCAGCTGGAGGGAGGCCCTGCAGAGAAGCGAGGTTCAAGCACACTCCTCCATCCTGTGCGATCAACAGGAAGTGCGTGCATTGAGCATTCTTGGTGTTCAGTCAAGGGTGCCCCTCCTGCCCTTTCCTGTCCTGTTCTTGTTCCTGTGAGTATTGTACTTGCTTTTCAAACTAGAGCGTTCTATTTCTGACACCTTTGTTTTGTCTTCATCGCACCATCCAGATGTCTCCCTAAAACACATGGACAGTATCAGCTTTTGACCTAATTTTCATTTTAAAGAGCCATTTACAGCCGGACGCATGGTGCACACCTATAATTCCAGTACTTGGAAGGATGACACTGGATTGCCAGTTTGAGGCCAGTTTCAGCAACTTGACAAGTCTCTCAGCAACTTAGTGAGACCCTGTTTCAAAATAAAAAATAAAATAGGGCTGGGGGTATAGCTCGGAGGTAGAACAACCGTGGTTCAATCCCCAATACCCTGTCCCCCTCCAAAAAAAAGAGTCATTTACTTCCCCATCCCAAATGAATTCTGAAGTCAACGGCGGCCTGTGCAGCAGTGCTGTGCTGGAGGGGTCCTCAGGAGGTCGCCTCGCCCGGATGAGGAGGTGGCTCGGAGCTCACATGGAAGGTCTGCGCCAAGGCGACCGAGCCCGGGGCAGGAGTTCACCTGCGCCTCCCTGCTCTCTTGAGATTAGTTCTTGGAGGACAGATCAGGAATCCTTTCTGGAAGAGAGAAGGAGCCAGTGGATGAGGTCATTATCAAAGTTAATATCGAGGCAGCTCTTTCTTAGTTAACATCTGTACCCGGACATCGCACCCAGGGTACAAGGAAAAGGATCAGGTCTCCTTTTGGACTTAATGATAAAATCATTTTTCCCAAGTTCTTCTTTTCTAACCCCTTTTCCATCCTTTCCTTCCCCTTTCCATTCTTCCTCTCTAGAGAAAATCCTTACACTGCCATCCCCTTGATAACTTTTTGAGTATTACTGGAGGCTCAGTGCTGGGTTCTGGGATCACGAGGACAAGTGGCCTCTGCAGTCATTCTTGGGACAGGAATCACATGGCCCGGAAGTGCGGGAGGGGACTGGCCACAGACAGGGTCGCCCGGAAATGCTTCCCAGAGGGTCAGGACGAGCTGGGCCTGCAGTAGTTGTTCATCGGGTAGAGAACACAGCGGGGCTGTTGCAGGTCTCTAAGTCTTCAGCTAGTTTCTTTCCAATCCCCCCAAAACCACCAGACGAGGCTTCCTGAGCTCACAGCTCTCGGCCTGCATTTAAAACCCTCTACACCACCACCACCAGTCTGTGTTCCTGACTTTGCAATCTGCAACTTCTTTTCTATGAACATTTAGCTTTTTTTGCGTGTGGTACTGGATTGAACCAGGGCATTCTACCTCTGAGCTACACCCCCAGTCCTATTTTATTTTTATTTTGAAACAGGGTCTCACTAGGTTGATGAGAGTCTCACTATTTGCTGAGGCTGTCCTCGAACCTGTGATCCTCCTGTCTCAGCCTCCCAAGTACTGGAATTACAAGTGTGCGCCACCACGCTGTTTCACATCTCCTCCCAGGATTTATACCCGCCTGTCCCTGGCCATGGTAATACCTCCAGCAGCTCTCCCAGGGTCTTTCCTCTGCAAAGCACACTCCGCTTCCAGTTCTTCTGCCACGCCCCTCGTCCTTCCCTTGCAAATTGCATTGGTGTGAACCAAGCTCCCTCTTCATTCCGAATGCTCTTCTCTGAGGATCCTGTAAGAAAAAGATAGCTCTTTCTGGGGTCCACGTTGACCCTCTGTGATTTCACCTGCACCTCTGCGTGCCTAACTGTGGTGCCACACTTTCCCGGGTGGAGGGATTCCTGTGAGCGGGGGCATTCACAAGGGAGTCAGGGTTCCTTTTCTCGTAGCTTGAAGGAAGCCCTAAAGCCTGCCTGCGTGTTGAGGGAGACAGATCGGGTTTGTGTTTTATGTGACACTGTGTGGAGCAGGGACATGGTAATCAGCTGCGGCTCCATGCATGATTCCGTGGCAGTGCAGAGATCTGATGTAGAAAAATCTGGAAATTCATCCTTAGGAAGCATTTCTGTTTCTGCAGCCTGGTTAGTCAGGTCTATTTCCTGAAAGGTTACACACATGGGCACTCTCATCCCTTCTAGCAACTTCTTCATCTAGGGATCTAAAAGCAGAAGACCAAAGAACTCACCTAGTTTCATTTTCTCCTTATGTAAAATCCCTGTGGCATGACCACAGGTCACCGGAAGTGTAGGAGGCAGAAAATCCACAGCATCCTCTTTGGGGTTTTCTGAAAGTAGAAGAAAACAGTTTGGTCTTACAAAGTCTTCATTTATTCTTCCTCGTAAAGGTTCTCCCTCCCAGGCATTGCAATGACAATAATAATAACAATAACTAATACTAATAATGATAATAATAATGTAAATGGTTCTGGTTAATCTTCAGGGAGTCTCCCATTCTTTGGTTGTCAGATTAGCTTTGTGAACAGAGTGGGGTCCAGTAACAAACCACCACAAAACATTTCAGCAGAACATACGGGACTTCTTTTCCGTGTGTTTTAATTTGCCAGCTACTTGGCATTAATATTTTGAATGTGTTTTAATTTGTAGCTAATTGGCATCAGGCAAAAGCCTGCTTATGTCTCTGTGCAAAGGGAAGTTACCTGTCTAGAATGCTCTTTTGTGTTCATGTCGCCAGAGAAAAAGTCTCTGTTTGTAATCTGATTTCCTAACTCTAAGATTTGGGTAAGAGAGATGGTTAGCAGTGAGGGGATGGTGTCGGTTTTCATGGTTTGCTATCACTTCTCATTCTATTATTTCCTTGTTTCTTCCTCTATGAATGAGAGAAAGCTCTAGAGAGTTCTAGATTAACCTAAAAACTGCACACGGGGATTTGGCAGCTCAGAACCTCAGAATAGGGATCGCAGGTTCCGGTTCAGGAGAAAGAGCTGTAAAAGGATTTAAAACAATTATCACTGAGTTCTGCTGCCTTCCTTCCAACCTCACTGTGGGTGAGTTCAGAGCTGGGGGATGCCTCCTGGGGGAGAGAGGAAAGGGCTGCCGTGTCTTACGTTGAGTGAGAGAGGGTGCTACACCTGACAGAGCCAAGGAGAACGTCTGGTCCAACTCTCTCACTGGCCTCAAACACATACTGAAAGACCAAAGGAAACCATGAAAGACCCGGAGCATTGGTGGATAGAGGAGAGACCAGCATGAGCAGCGAAGAGGCCACTGATTACTTTGGAAAGATATGAAGCACAGAGAGTAAGACTGAGAGGCGGGGTCCCTGGGAAGTGAGGGCATGATTCCCCAACAGAACCCCAAAGGATGCCCAGCCCGGAGGGGCAGGGGCTGGCGGCCAGGGTAGACATGCGGGTGTGGGAAATCTGGGTGGAAGAACTTTGTTCCTATGGTGCTTCGTGGAGTGGCTGGCTCCCCATTTGTCTCTTTTGACACTTAAATATTGTGCAGCGGATGAGAGGCCGGCCTGGGAGCCAGACCTGGTGGCGCGTGATCCCGGCTCTGCACCTTCCAGAGCCTCCCTCAGTGCGCCTTGCTGTTAGCGAAGTCCAGGGCAGAGTCGCCATCGCAGGTTCTTACCTGGTGAGAGGCAGAGCTACAGGTAACCTCGGACCTCTCTTATAAACCCTGAGGGAGATCAGCCCAGCTGCGGGGACCTTCTACACTTCTCCATCTCCACGGAGACGTCTTCTCGAATCTCCATGGAACATATAGGCCTCATGCTGCAGGTGCCCCAATGTGCTCGCAGCCGGCCAGGGGGCGGTGGGTGGCTCTGGGGCTCTGAGCAGCGAGCCAACACCTGGAGTCCCAGCACAGGCCTCCCCCTACCCTGCTGCAGCCAGGCCACCGAGGGAGGTGGGGGACCTCCAAAGCCACCCACACTACCCTCTGAGGGCGGCTTTCTGGTCTGTTCCCAGCAATGCCAAGGGTGGTTCAACCTCCCCTCCCCGTCTCAGTAAACAGGCCTTGGAGGATGGAACCCTGCAGCCCAGGAAGGCCTGCAGCATCGGCCTGCTCACTAATTTAGATCGCCATTAGTTGGAGTGAGCAAACAGCCAGGAGCCTGCGAGGATGCAATTAACGCACAAACTGAGTTGGTGGAAATAAAGAGCAGGTGGAGGAAATGAAGGGGAGCCTGATAGAGACGAGGAGTAGCAGGAGGGAAAAACCCTAATCAGCCACTGAGGACTGACTCCTGGAAACCTCAGAGAAAAAGCACAAGGGGAAACTTATGCCTGAGGGACGAGCGGCCCGGGAAAGACCTGGAGCCCTGTGACCTCCACCCGAGGGTCTGGAGGAGGCGGGGGTGGCGATGGCGAGGAGAAGTAACGAGGGTGGCATACGTCGTTGCATCATTGACCCTCACAACGACGCATGAGGAAGAGAAGGCGACAATTATCCCCGTGTGGCTCAGATCTGGAGAGATAATTATTGGTGGTCACAACAGTGCATGAGGTAGAGCTGCCTTTGGAATTCAGACATGCCAGACTCCTAGTCTAGTGCTCTTTCCATGACATCAGAGATGCCTCAACAGGACCCTGTGTCCTATGGCCAGTAGCGATGACCTGGTGTTAAACCAGAAGTTACAGCCAGGGTGAAAGCTGAGGAGGCAGGAGAGGCTGGTCCTGGGGACAACTGAGAGCTGAGGAGGCAGGAGACGCTGGTCCTGAGGGACAACTGTCAGCACACATCTGGGCTCCTGCTTCCTCCAGTGCTTCATGTAAAGACTGGGAGGTACCTGGGTTTATTTACTGACTGTTCTAGTGTAAAGGACAAGGGACTTGGGATTAGAAATGCCTAGGGTGACTTTAACTCATACAAGTCTCTTACCCTTTAACTGAATCTGTAAAATGGGCAAATGCTCATTTATTGTGAGGATTAGATGACAACATGTAGAGCAAAGTGCTTTGCTAATTGTAAAGTGATATACCCACTTCTATTGTTACCAGGGCCTAGGTATAAGGTGGTGTGAGTTGTGCACTGAGCAAGGATCCCCTTTTAGGGGGTGCTCTGAGTGACATCAGAAATACAATCCAAGATGGGCATGGTGGCACACACTTGCAATCCCAGTACTTGGGAGGCTGAGACAGGAGGAGTGCAGGTT
The DNA here is from genome assembly GCA_004027185.1 of Glis glis. NCBI lineage: Eukaryota > Metazoa > Chordata > Mammalia > Rodentia > Gliridae > Glis > Glis glis. The sequence goes on along the minus strand of PVJS01001431.1, from coordinate 50,215 downwards.
TGAGGACAACCTCAGCAATGTATCGAGACTCTCAGCAACCTAGTAAGATCCTGTTCCAAAAATAAAAAATAAAATAAAAAGGACTGGGGATGTAATCAGAGGTAGAATGCCCCAGGGTTCAATCCCCAGTTACACACACACACACACACACACACACACACACACACACACACACACCACAAAATACAAAATACAATCCACGTGTATGCTTAGTACACAATCTTCCAGCAGAGGGCAGCAAAGGGCTTGGTTTCAACAATCAGCTTTGACAGGTGTAGGTAGTGCTATGGGCCTTCATATTGGTTGGTATTCATGCCTGATGAAGAATGAGTAATGTTTTGTTAATTGTTTAACCAAGGGCCTCACACGTGCTGGGCAAAGTTTGCTCCACCACTGAGCTACATCCCAGCCCTGATGTACTAAGTTAAAGTACAAACGTGTGAAGCACAGAGGAGCTGGACACAGAGCAACGAACGAGACGGAACCACTTACTGACTTCATGTGACTTTCACACAGAAAACAGTAAGCCCGCGGGTAACTGATCGCAGCCGTGGTAAGCTGCCACACATCCAGTGTGTCCAGTCTGGTGACACTGCCAGACGGCCCCCGGGGAGCAAAGCTGTTCAGCATCGAGAAGCACTGCTTAATGCCATGTGCTTCTTCCTTTACAAGCCTTTCTATTTAATAATATAAGGCTATATATCTCTTTATTTACTTTTAGGGTCTGTTATATATATATATATACACACACACATTTATTTATCCTGGGTCCGGAAGCCATGTCAGGGACCACTCCTGCCTGCTGGGATAGAGAGAGCTTCCCAGTGGAGGTGGCATTTAAGTCACACTCTGCGGGTGTAGAGCGGACGAGGAGGGGGGTTGGTTTCGGGGGTGGGGTGCGGGGAGACGTGTTAGGAGGCCCTGAGCAGGCGGGAGAGTGAAGCATTTCAGTGTCCACCTGGCCTACATAGTGAGAAATCTGGTGTGGTTCTAATGCGAGGGAAATTATAGCACTCACCGAGGATAAATAGCAAGCTTGTGTTAATAGACAGGAAAGCTAAAAATATTACAGAAGCCGAATATCGTTCTGTGCCTTCATGCTTGGCACAGGAAAATCTAGTCATTTCTCGTGTTGGTGAAGGTGTAGGGGAAAGGGTGTTCATAGGAGGTTAAGGGAAGTGTGAATAATTGGGCACTCTGACAATTGACATGTGTTAATTTAAAACAGGCAGACTTGTTGACCAAGCAACTTCACTTCTAAAAATGAACTATTAAGAAATAATCCTAAGCCGGGCGTGGTGGCACACGTTTGTAATCCCAGTACTTTGGGAGGCGGAGACCGGAGGATCTGGGTTCGCAGCCAGCCTCAGCTCTCGCTCTCCCCCCCCCCTTAGTGAAGCCCTCCGCAACTTCGTGAGACCCTGTTTCAAAATAAAGCATAAAAAATAGGGCCGGGGGCGTAGCGCGGAGGCAGAACGCCCCTGCGTTCAATCCCCGGTACTGCAAAAAAAAAAAAAAAAAAAAAAAATAATCCTAGCCGGGCGTGGTGACACACACTTGTAATCCCAGTATTTGAGAGGCTGAGACTGGAGGATCTTGGTTTGCAGCCAGCCTCAGCTGCTTAGTGAGGCCCTCCGCAACTTAAGTGAGACCCTGTTTCAAAAAATAAAGAATAAAAAATTGGGCTAGGGGTGTAGCTTGGACGTAGAATGTCCCTGGGTTCAATCCCCAGTACTGCAAAAAAAAAAAAAAAAAAAAAGAAAAAAAAAAAGAATCCTGCAACTGTGTCACTCTGAGGATTGGTGGCACTCCCAGAGGTGGGTCGGCAGGAATCAGAGGGGAGACTCACACTCAGTGGAGTATTTGTGACTCTACTGATCAAAATGAAAATGGCAGGCTCTGGGGGGCGGTCATGGGCTCCCCAAAACTGAGGTGAGCTGCCCCCTGTGAACACCCGTACTTCTTCCAACAACCTCTCCCACTAACACATCCTTGCACGGTTGTCCTGTTCTTTTTATCTCTGTTTCTCCCTCCTCTGTGGAGCTAACCTGTCTACCTACCCATGTGTGCACCTGCTCCAGGAGACCCCCCCCCCCAGCCATTCCAATGGCTGAGCCCATCGTCAGCCTTACCCTCTGAGCGGGACGTCTGGGCACGCGCAGTCCTTGCCTCTGGGGCCTTTGTCGCCACCTTCGAGTTGCAGGTTGAGTCATGCTTCCTTTGAGTCACCTGATCCACCACGTGGAGCTTCTTTTGGATCCTATGCCCAGGTGAGGCTGTCTCTGGGCCAAGCAGTGATTTGTGAGTATTTTATTTTATTATTATTTTTGTTTGTGGCACCGGGGATTGAACCCAGGGGCATTCTACCTCCGGGCTACACCCCCAGCCTTATTTTTTATTCTTTATTTTGAAACAGGGTCTCACTAAATTGCAGAGGGCCTCACTAAGCAGCTGAGGCTGGCCGCGAACCTGCGATCCTCCTGTCTCAGCCTCCCAAGTAGTGGGATTACAAGCATGCACCACCACGCCCGGCTCGATTTGTGAGTATTTTAAATTTGGGTCCACAGTGAGCTTCTTCATCCCCCATTTAGTGACCACTCTGTCCAGACCCAGCCTTTACAGGACTCTCTGTACCTCATTTTTCAATATAATCACTTCCCTCTTCTCTTGTGTATATTTGCCCCCTCTGGACTCACAATCCTTCTTTCTTTTTTCTTTTCTTTTTTTCTTTTTGTGGTATTGGGGATTAAACCTAGGGGCATTCTATCTCCAAGATACACCCCCAGTCCTATTTTATTTTTATTTTGAAATAGGGTCTCACTAGGTTGACGAGAGTCTCACTACTTGCTGAGGCTATCCTCAAACCCGAGATCCTCCTGTCTCAGTCTCCCATGTACTGGGATTACAGGTATGCACCACCATGCCCTGCTCAAAATACTTCTATCTTATGGTTGTTTTTCTCTTTTTGTCTTTCCTGTAAAAAAAACTTTTTTATTTTTTTGGTTGTGGGACTTGCAATACTTCTACTGTTTGTCTTTTTCCCTTCAACTCCTCTTTTTGTCTATCAGTCATGTGTGCATGAATCAAAACACAAGCTCCTTAAGGGCAGGGGCTCTTCCAGTTTGCTGGAAGAGCAACCAACACTGGAAGAGCAACCAACAACATGTCCACCAACACTTTAATTCAATCCATCTTTGTTGAATGACTGTGTAACAGGCAGTGTATTTTTGAACATGTCAGAAAAATGTCCTTTGCTTCCCTGTACATCACAGTGTCTCAGGGCTCCCTGATTATTGAGTCAGTAGCTTTCAGGGGAAGGGCAGATGCTGACTAGAACTTAGAAGTCACTGCACAGTTGAGGCCGTTTTGGAAACTTTAGGCAAAAATTTAAAACAGAATTTGCTGACAGCAAAAAGGGATTTCAAAGTTCTGAAAACTGCCTTGACATTAAAACACAAGCTTGAATGTCAAGTTTTCCTAGAAATCATCAGAGAAAACTCAGCAAATGTCAGAACATAAGTGTCCCCCAGCCTTCGGGAGGTGAGCGGGCAGGCACCTGCAATACGTCTACTGTTTGTCTTTTCCCTTCAACTCTTCTTTTTGTTCATCGGTCATGTGTGCAGGAATCAGAATGCAGCTCCTCGAGGCCAGGGCTGTGTCTGCTTGCTCCACGCGTCCACCGACACTAGGGAGCGGGGAGGGGAGTTGGGAGGCAGAAGAGCCAGCAAGCAGACCCGAGTCTCCTCCCAGCGCCAACCACAAGGCTAAAGGGTGCTGGAGATGAGCAGAAACACTGGACTTTCCCCAGCAGCGAGGCTCAGTTCCGACTGCTGACTGGGAGCCAGGAGGAGACCCCTTCCCAGGGTGGCCGGCGGCCCGCAAGGGCATGGAATGCAAGAGAATCCACTTTGCCTGGCACAACTTGGGCCCCTGGTAAATAGTCTTGAGTAAAAGAATCAAGAAAAAGGAAAGGAGAAAGGAATGGGGAAGGGAAGAGGGAGAGAATGCAAAAGGGAGGCAGGCATGAGTTGAAGGAGGTGGCTCTGTAATGGGGGCTGCTTCTGACCCGGCAGCTAAAAGATGACCTGTTTCAAAGCTGACTTTTTTCTCTTTTGTCCTCCCCCTTTCATCAAATAACATGTCCTTGTCCGTTTAATGACAAGGGGACCCGGTGCCAGCGGATCTCAATAAGAACTGACTCAAGAAAGACTCAGACATGAACTGTGTCCCTTCTGATAAACATCCCAACAAGACCCTGGCCCATGGATCCGAAGAACTGACTCCAAGAAGTCTCAAAACATGAACTGTGTCCCTTCCTTTTTTTTTTTTTTCTTTTTTTGGTACTGAGGATTGAACCCAGGAGCATTCTACCTCTGAGCTACACCCCCAGACCTATTTTATTATTATTTTTTTGTGGTACTGGTGATTGAACACAGAGGCATTCTACCTCCAAGCTGTACCCACAGCCGGATTTTATTTCTTATTTGGAAACAAGGTCTTACTAGGTTGCTAAAAGCCTCGTTAAGTTGCCGAGGCTGTCCTCGAACCTGCGATCCTCCTGTCTCAGCCTCCCAAGTACTGGGATGACAGGTGTGCACCACCATGCCCAGCACTTTTTTAAAATTTTGAAGCAGGGTCTCACAAAGTTGCAGAGGGCCTCACTAAGTTGCTGAGGCTATCCTTGAACATGTGATCCTCCTGTCTTGGCCTCCCAAGTAGTGGGGTTACAGGCGTGCACCACCACGCCTGGCTGAACTGTGTCCCTTCTAATAAACACTGCAGCTTGACCCTGGCCTGCCAGTCTGAATAAGAACTGACTCAAGGAAGACCAGCATGGCCCTGAAGAACTAATTCTTAAAAGGGACTTGATTCCTTTGTTTGGGGAGGATCCAGGGCTTGTTCCTGAACACTTATGTTCACTGGTTTCTCTGACTTGCTAGCAAATCAACACATTTCTTTTCCCTTCTTCCCAAAGGCTTGTCCCAATTATTTGATTTGGCAAATTGGGGCAAGTACCAGGATTTAGTAACAGCTCTACTAGTCTTTTTTGTGGGGAAGGGGGCCCTGGGAATTGAACTCAGGGGCGTTCTACCTCAGAGCTACACCCTCAGCCCTATTTTATTTACTTTTTAATTTTGAAACAAAGTCTTACTAAGTTACTGAGGGCCTTGCTAAGTGGCTGAGGCTGGCCTTGAACCTGCAATCCTTCTGTCACAGCCTCCCAAGTACTGGGATTATAGACATGTGCCACCAGACCCGGCTCCACGTGTTTTATTTTGATGTAGTATTGAAGATGAATTCTCACAGATATCTCACGACCGTTAAAATACTCCGTGCTTTTCAACTACATATCTGTGTGAGGCTGGATTTTCTTCCTATTCTTTAACCAAAGTAATATATCACAACTGATCTAATACACAAGCAACTATAAGAATTTAGTTGTTTTCTATGAAGCTAAACTTTAATGAAATTTATAAAAGTATGAAATGATACCACTCTTCTCACTAATTATTTTTGAAAAAATATATTTTTCATAAAAATAGTGCTTTGTGTTAATAGGTAATTTGCTTATTGTTATTTTTAAATAAATTAATATTTTCAAATTATTAGTTTTAATTTCTAATAGGGTACAAGTGGTTAGACATGAACAAAAAAGTTCTTTGAGGATTCTCAGTAACTTTTAAGACTATAAAGGAGTCCTGAGACCAAAAGGGCTGAGAGCTGCTGCCCTAGGCCACAGCTGAGGTGAGGTGTCCCTGTGAATACATCTGTTTCTTCAGTAAAAACTCCTCAAATGCAATAGATTCTTGCTCTCTCTGGCCCTCTTGTCACCCCCCATCCTTATTCTCTGTACCTCTCCCTCCTTCTGCTATGGGTCTCACACGTCTACCTGCCTGTGTTCCTGCTCCAGGAGAGCCCCTCCCACCCTGAGTCATTCCCATGGCAGAGCCCTTACCCTCTGAGCGGGACTTCTGGGCACGTTGGATCCTTGCCTTTTGGGACCTTGTCAGCACCTTTGAGTTGCAGGTTGGGTCATCCTTCCTTGGAGTCACCTGATCCACCGCTGGGAGCTTCTCTTGGATTCCACGCCCAGGTGAGGCTGTGCCTGGACCAAGCAGTGATTTATGAATTCTTTAAGTTGGGGTCCATAGTGAGCCTCTTCCTCCCCTCATTAGCGACTTCCTTTCTGGTGTCCACCCCCTCTCTTCCAGGAGATCTCTGTATCCCCACACCTCACTTTTACTTTTTCTCTATAACAATCTCTTTTTTCTTATGTGCACATTTCTACCACCAAGTCACCATCTATTCTCACTCCAGATACCACCGGCTGAAATTAACCAGATAAGTTTAGGGAAATCCCAGAGATATGGGACTTAATTTCTTTAAGTCTGTTTGTGTGATCCCTACACCAGAAGGTGGCCACGTCCGAATGGGAATGGCCGCGGCCGTGTGGTCTGTTTAGCAGAGAGGAAGGTGCTTCAAGCAAGGCCTGTGTGTGGACAGACGCTATCCAAAGGTTCCCAGGTCCCTCAACTTGGCAAAGTGCAAGGAATCACAGAATTGAGAGGCGAAGACTCCTCCAGGACGGAAGCCACTACGTGAGGAGAGACCGGGAGAGGCTGAGACTAAGGATTTGCAGTGCTGGGAGGCACAGGTGAGTCCACTTCATTGTGGAGAGCAGAGAACACAGTTTCCACTGGTGTGACTTTAGAAATGGGTCCCCACAGGATGGCCACTGTCCAGTGGCACAGAATAGCCCTCTGGAGGTCAGCAAAGGCCTACCAGGGCACAGCAAGCCTCCTCAGGCAGGAGGACAGGCGCTTTGCCGGATATCCAGACACCACTTCCGCTTCCGGCGGAAGTGGGCGTGGCCAGCACTGGAGAGGCGGGGCCCAGGCCTGGTGGGAAGTTCAACGCAGAAGGTACTAATATTTATTCAACGGAGACAGAAGCAACCTGAAGGAACCTGAAACTTGCCTTTGGTTGGCCAGTTAAAAATTTTTTTTTCCTCCATAACGAAAGGTGGACTTCAGAGAAGATGAAGACACAGAAAAAGAATACCTTTTATTTTGCACAGGAGAATGGTATGTATATTTTCAGCCCAATTTTGTTTTTCCCTTTTCTCTTTAAATTTTGAAGTATCTTTTAGAGTAATTAAATGTAAAATAATGTGACTCCTAAAAATACCCATGTTGGGCTAGGGGGAAGAAAAATGGGGGTTCCTTGTTGGGCTAGGGGGAAGAAAAATGGGGGTTCCTTTTTTTTTTGCGGTACTGGGGATTGAACCCAGGGTTGTTCTACCTCCGCGCTACACCCCCGGCCCTATTTTTTATACATTATTTTGAAACCGGGTCTCACAAAGTTGTGGAGGGCCTCACTAGGTAGAGAGAGAGAGACAGGGAGAGAGAGAGAGAGCGAGCGAGACAGCTGAGGCTGGCCGCGAACCCGGATCCTCCGGTCTCTGCCTCTCAAAGTACTGGGATTACAAGCATGTGCCACCACGCCTGGCGGGGGTTACTTTTAAATGGGGATAGAGTTTCAGTTTTAGAAGATGAAGAGTAGGCCGGGCGTGGTGGCGCATGCTTGTAATCCCAGTACTTTGGGAGGTGGAGACCGGAGGATCTGGGTTCGCGGCCAGCCTCAGCTCTCTCTCTCTCTCTCTCTCTCTCTCTCCCTATCTCTCTCTCTCTCTCTCTACCTAGTGAGGCCCTCCGCAACTTCGTGAGACCCGGTTTCAAAATAAAGTATATAAAAAAAATAGGGCCGGGGATGTAGCGTGGAGGTAGAACGCCCCTGCGTTCAATTCCCGGTACTGCAAAAAAAAAAAAAAAAAAAAAAAGAAGATGAAGAGTAGAATGATGGATGGTAGTTATGGTTGCAAACATTATAAATGTATTTAATACCATTGAATTATAAACCTAAAAATGATTGAGATGGTGAATTTTGTGTTATGTTTATTTTATCACAATAAAAAATTGCAAAAGAATTTTAAATGCCCATTATCTGTTACATTTAAAATAGTGATTCCTTAAGAAAACCCTATACAATTTTTCATTTTTTTTATCTTGAAACAGGGTCTCACTAAGTTACTGAAGCTGGCCTCAAACCTGAGATCCTCCTGTCTCAGCTCCCAAGTACAGGGATTACAACCGTGCGACACCACGCCCGGCCAGTTTTTCATTTAAATACAATAGGAAGAAAGATGAATCTTTAAGGGTGTGGTATCTCCTCCTCCTTTCCATAGCTTGGCGGAAGGAAGTCTCAGAAGGTCAGTTACCTCAACAAAACTGATAGTCTGACACTATCCCCAGAATCGGAAGGCTCCCCCTTCATAACAAGACCACTTTTTTTGACCAAGGAGTGTCCACTTTGCTTAGTTGCATAGATGCTCCCTGCTCCCAACACTATGATATATAGAACATCATAGTAGTGGGCATCTCAGTACTGTGATGCTGGCCATGGGGCATGCAGACCATCTGTGCCCACCCTGAACTGAGGATAATAAGAATGTGGAGGAGAGCTGGGAGTGGTAGCACCAGCCAGTAATCTCAGCACTTGGGAGGCTGAGACTGGAGGATCTCAGATTTGAGGCCAGCCTCAGTAACTTAGTAAGACCTGTTTAAAAAAAAAATAGCCGGGCATGGTGGTACATGCTTGTAATCTCAGTACTTGGGAGGCTGAGACAGGAGGATCACAGTTTCGTGGCCAGCCTCAGCTACTTAGTGAGGCCCTCTGCAACTTAGTGAGATCCTGTTTCAAAATAAAGAATAAAAAATAGGGCTGGGGGTGTAGCTCAGAGGTGGAATGCCCCTGGGTTCAATCCCCAGTACCACACACACAAAAAAAAGAATAAAAAATAGGGCTGGGGGTGTGACTCAGAGGTAGAATGCCCCTGGGTTCAGTCCCCAGTACCACAGTAAATAAATAAATAAATAAATAAATAAATAAATAAATGAAAAAAATGAATAAATGAATAAATAAATCAAATAAAAAGGGCTAAGAGTTTAGCTCAGGAGGTAAAATACCCCTGGGTTCAAACCCCCAATACCAAAATAAGGGAGAGAGCTGGGGATGTAGCTCGGAGGTAAAATGTCTTTAGGTTCAATCGCCAGTGCCATGGACAAAAATCAAGTATGGAAATGAAATAATCAGATTTTGTGTAGAAAAGAAGAGATGGAACCCGTAGAATTCACCAGTACACTATCAGAGCTCAGTTTTTAAGAACGACTAATGTTTGGATTTGCACCTGGATAGATAGGGATCCTCAGGTCAAGTTAACCCCCCTGCCCAAGTCCTCCCAAGTTTCTGTGGGCCCCACATCATCTGGCCTCTCTCTGTATCTTCTCGCCTTGTTCCACCATCTTTCTCTGTCATCATTATCCAACAACACTGGCCTTTCCTCTCAGGCATGGGTCCTTTGCATTTTTGAGTCCCTCTGCCTAGGCTGTCTAACCCAAAGTCATTCCCACCCTATCCTGCAAGTCGCTATTGTGACAATTCAGACATGTTGCGATTTTAGTGCTTATGAGAGACTTGCAAACAAAGATGACCAGTAAGCAGCTGGCTGAATGTTTCTGGAAGACAAATCTGAGCTGGAAACGTAGACTTGGGAGTCATCAGTGTAGAGCTGGTCGTTGAAGTCATGAGAGTCAGCTCAGGGAGAGTAGAGTTGAATAACCTGAGCAGTATACACTAAGCCAAGGAGCCCAGAGACAACACACGCAGCCCAGCAAGAGGGCACTGACTTGTCTTCCCTCCCTGCCCAGGAAGGCACAGAACTAACTCATTTCTACAAAGTACCTTAAACAGGCACTGACCCTGTGATTCTGGATGCTGGAATCATGCCCAGGGTAAACTAGGCCAGGGAAAAGAGGCTTTACGCCATTGTCTTAGGCTACCTCCTGTTGCTCTCCTGCCTTTTACAGCTATAGTTGTTTGCACACACTGTCATCTACTCATTATTCAACTCATTGCAACTGGCCTTTGCCTCCATCACCACTAGAAGGGCTCCTCTCTGCACTTATCTTAATTCCTCAGTGTGGTGAACCCTTCTTTCCTGGTTTACTGACAGGTTCTCTGCTGGTGTTCCTGTCCTCATTGGTCTCTTCTCCTCTGTCCGCCTCACTGGATTCCTCTTCTGTTGGGGTTTCTGAGAGCAGGGTTAGGTCCTGGATTCTCATCTCTTTTCCCATGGATCTGGGTACTTTCAATTTACTGATGATTTCCATATTTAAATCTCAGGACCAAATTTTTCATTGTGTGCCAGATTGGCATATTGTTAAATTTTTCTGATTTCTCAGCACCCCTGTAACAATTCCTAGCCTCTTGAGACACAGAAATGGATGTGTTATAAAGACAGGGAATGCTTGCTTCACTTCTCTTAGAAACATTTTACTCTTTACATATCATGAGAATTAGATATATAGCTATTTGTCTAGTTAATTGCTCTGATCCAATAGGATAATAAAACTTCTCATATCTCCTGAGAGGTCCGAAAGGTTATCCCAGGACTAGTCACTAAGTGAAATCTCAGAGTACCAGGAAAACAAGAGCAGTTTCTTTCTGTGAATTCCCATGTAAAAAGGGATGAAGTTCAGAACTTGGAGACATCTTTAGGTTGTAAAAGCCAAAGATAACTGGAATTCCTCTGTCCTTTGGGAATTCCACAAGGTCAGGGCGAGGCCCCAGGATCTTTTCCATGTTATCTCAACGTAGCAAAGGTTTTATTTATTTTTTTATTCTTCCTTTAGTAAGGAAGAAGAATGGTGGTCCCTCTCAATCATATAAACTAAGATCCATAATTCTCCACTCCTTGCCTAAAGGATATGATCTGCCACCCAAGTAGAAAGATTCTTGCCCATCCCCAGTTCATTTTTACGCAGCAGCAAAATTGGTCTTGTTGAATTTAAGATCAAGTCATGTCACTTCACCGCTGTGGTCTCTCCCAGGGTGTCCCATCACATTTAGAATCCAATCCCACTCCTCTCCATGTTGACCTACAAGCCCTGAAGGCGCTCTCTCTAGCTCTAGACTCCAGTTTCTTACCTCTTGGGCAGCTTTTTTTCTGACGTCTTCTTTTTGGAGTTGACCAGATACTTCTTTTTCTTTTATTTCCTAAGAAGAAAGGATAAAGAATCTTTTATAGTTGTAAGTACAGATCTGCCCACCTTATGTATCAGTGGTATCCAGCTGTTACTTGGGGTCTTCAAACCACAGTGATGGTGGCGGTGGGGTCACTGGTGACCTCAGGTGATACTGCTATGGAGTAAGAGGGGAAGGAGACACTCTCAAGTGGCAGAGGAGAGAGAGAGAAAAAAAGAGAGAGAGAGAGAGAGAGAAAGAGAGAGAGAGAGATGGAGAGGGGGGAGGGCGAGAGGGAGGAAGGGAGGGAGGGGAGAGAGAGAGGGAGGGAAGGAGAGAGGGGGAGAGGGAGAGAGAGAGAGAGAGAGAGAGAGAGAAAGATATGGGAACATGAGTTCAGGCAACCCTTTTCTAGAAGTTTGGTTGTGAAATGAAGGCAAGAGCTACGGATGCAGCTGGAGTGAGATGATCAAGAGAAAGTTCCTTTGAGCCGGGCGTGGTGGCGCACGCTTGTAATCCCAGTACTTTGGGAGGCGGGGACCGGAGGATCAGGGTTCGCGGCCAGCCTCAGCTCTCTCTCTCTCTCTCTACTTAGTGAGGCCCTCCACAACTTCGTGAGACCCGGTTTCAAAATAAAGTATAAAAAATAGGGCCGGGGGTGTAGCACGGAGGTAGAACGCCCCTGGGTTCAATCCCTGGTACTGCAAAAAAAAAAGAGAAAGTTCCTTTGATGAGCCAGGCCGGGCTCCAGCATCTGCTGAGTGCAGGGCCTGTGTGAGAGAGACACTGAATACTAACAGAGAGCGAACAGGTCACGGATACTGTGTAAGGTGGAGGGATTGTCTTAAAGGGAAGAAGGGAACTGGAGGAGAGAGAGGCAGGTGCAGGTAGGGTTGCAGGGCCAGCAGGGGGAAGTGAGGGGATTCTCCTCCGCTGCTTTAATAGGGAGGCAACAGATGAGAAGAGCCTGGAAATCTGGAGCTCAAGGGTTGAAAGGATCATTGTGGGAAGTGGGATCGTCACGCAGTGTGAAGGGATCATTTATGCAGGAAGCAGGAAGACGTAGCAGGTGCCTCTGGCTGCCGTGTGACTTTCCAGCAGAGCCCGCTTTCAGAGTTTGAAAGCAGATGAGAGGCTCTTCCAAGACCTGCCAGAGAGTCTAGGAAAAGAGAGAGGCAAGGTGGGTGAAGAGGATGGAAAGAGGTGAGACAATGGGTCTAGGATTCCAGGCTGGTAAGGAGGGGTGTGAAGAGAGGCAGGAAGAACTCGAAGAGGGAAAGGCCAGGGGACTGGGGGTTCAAATGTGTGAAGGACAGCTGCAGAGGGAACACATTGTTAGGAAGAAAACAGAGAAGTATCTATCTATCATTCATCTATCTATATCTATCTATCATCTGTCCATCCATCCATCTATCCATCCATCCATCTATCTATCTATCATCATCATCATCATCATCATCATCTATCATCTATCTATCATCTATCATCTATCTATCTAATCTACCTATCTGTCGTATTGGGGATTGAACCCAGGGGCATTCTAACTCTGAGCTATATTACCAGGCCATATATATTTTTAAAACAGAGTCTTGCTAGGTTGCTAAGAATCTTGATAAGTTGCTGAGGCTGGTCTCGAACCTGCAATCCTGTCTCAGCCTCCCAGGTACTGGATTACCGGTGTGTGCCACAATGTCAGGCTAAGAGGATATTTTTAAATTGATTTTTTAAGGAGTGGACTGAGAAGGAGGGATCAGAGGTTGAATGACAGCTGTAGAAGGAGCAAACTTGGAGAGTAGGTATCAGAAAATAGAATTCTTATATTAATAATTGGTAAATTGAGGTAAGTTTGAATGATGGTAAGTCCTATGGATTGCCTTTGGGCATAGGCAGCCAAGAATTTGTGGAAGAAAAAGTCACTGAGAATGAGTGGATGAAGGACTGAGAGGCCAGAGTACGGGAGGGGCTGCCTGTCCTCCATGTGCATCCAAGATGACGGCAGGACCTGAGGAGGGAGAAGAGCAGTCTTTGAGTCACTTAGGAGTGACAGAGAAGTCAATGGATGATGGTATTGAAGAGAAAGAGTGCTAATTGGAATGGCTAAGCCTTAGAGGAGAGAACTGGGGATCGAGGACAGGATGGGGCAGTGGGTAGCGAGGGGTGGATATCCAGTCTGCCTCCCACCATGAGGTGTGAGTGATGGATGGTGGAGACTGCCTGGCTATGTCTTACGAGGAAGCAGTGTCTGTTCAGGGAACTGACTGTCCCTTGAAAAGGTTGGTGGAGCTAGTACCCTAAGAAATGAATATAGGTGTCTGTTGATTCCAGAACAGGCAATTCTTTTTTTTTTTTTGGTTCTAGAGATTGAACCAAGGGCATTCTACCTCTGAGTTACACCCCAGCCCTTTTTATTTTTTTATTTTGAAACAGGGTCCTGTTAGGTCGCTGAGAGTCTTCTGAGACTGGTCTCAAACTTGCAATCCTCCTGTCTCAGCCTCCCAAGTACTGGGATTGCAGGAATGCATCATCACGCCTGGCTCAGAACAGGCAATTCTGCCAGATGCCTATTTCAGTATCTGTAAATGCCTTCTTGTGTCTTACAGATTCCATAAAGGCCTTTGAGGAAGGTGCAGTGAATGGGAATTACAGAGCGAACTGTGCTGGGCACTGTGGCACATGGTGGGTGCTTGTGATAGGATGTGATCAGGACCACAGGAGGCTCTGAAGTCACTCTTCTGGCATCCACAGGAGAAAGGAAATCCTTACCTTTCCTCTTTGGAGGTGTGCTGCCTGCCTCCTGGGGCTCTTCTGGGTCACTTCGTTCTGGAGAATCATCTTTTATCACTGACAAAAGAAATGTAGTTCATTTTAGAGCTCACAATGGGCTGAAAAGAAGGTGCAAACATACAAAGTTCTGCTAGTTTTTGCTGCAATCAGAAAAACAGAAGGACTTGAAGCCATAATCAATAAAGGTCCATTTCACATAAGGTGGTCGCCTTCTTCTTACACAATACTATGCGTTGTCTCAAATTCTGACCTTCTTTGGAACAGGTAACTGAGGTATGTGGTAGGCAGTTGTTGGACTTTTGAAACAATTTATTAATTTTCATGATGCTTTAAAAATATGCATGCTTAAAAATCTAAACGGTATGGAAATGACTAGTGTTGGAAGTGGAAGCTCCCCACAGTCGGGGTGGGGGCGAGGTATGATCATCCACTACGCTATTCACCTTTCTGGACATTCTGTGTTTTTATTTGCTTTGCATTTTGGTGGGGGAAGTTCTGAGCATCACTTTATTGAAATGACCTCAGCAGAGTGGCTGAATTAAACAGTTCAGCTCTGACTCTGTCCCTTGTCCCCCAGGACTCCCACCATCGTCCCCGGGGCAGAGATGTTCTCACTTCGCTGATGCTTTCTGGCAGTTGGAGTCCAACTCTAGCAGGTACTAGTGGGGCTCCTGACCTCCAAGACTGGTGGTCCCCTTCACGTCTACCTTGTCCAGACATGCTTCCTTGCCCTCCCCAGGGACTCGGTCTCCACTCAGGAGCTCGAGTCTCCTGTCTGTCCAAGTTCCCAAGCAGCTGGAAGGAGGCCAAGATGGCTGTTGAGAGCAGAGAGGCCCAAGAAGATCCAAATGGCTTTTCCTCTTGGCAGACATGAAAACAAAGACCAACTTTTCCCATCTGAATCAAGATTACCTGGGATAGGGCCTGAGGGAGTGCATGGCATCTCCTGAGGCTCTTCATCTTTTATTTGGGGAATCTGGCTGGAGTATGCTGGGAGGAGAAGGAAAAAGAATTACCATTCCAGGACCAGCAAGTGGGGACCAGAGTGCGGAGGAAGAGAACGATTGATTCCAGTTAGTGAAAACAAGGCATGACCAAGTAGCAAGGCCCGGGCAAGGGTGGGGTGGAGTGGGAAAGCAAACAGTCACTCTCGACTAGCACATGTTAATTTAATAACAGTACTGATTTTTTCTTTAAAAAATTTAGATATGGAATCTTCCATTGTGGGCTTCCTAATTTTATTAACCTTATTTGGATGGTATGAATTACAGGAGCTGAGGAAACATTGTTTGGATCAAACAGGACCCCTTATTCTCAGTACCAGAGAGCTCAGAATCCACAGTACCATTTTTGACAATGCCCGGTAATAAACATGATAAAACTCTATTATAATGGTGGCTTAGGGAGAGCATGTGGCATGATTTTAGAAGCAAACCTGGGCCTAACAGGCCTTTAAACATTTTATAAGCTTTTCAAATAACTCTGATAATTCTGCTCTGAGAATCTAATCTGTATAATATAATAAAGAGGGAATGAGGTAAGGTTGCCCATGCGGGTGCCGTACAAGTCTCTGGTCCGTTCAGAACAGGGTTTTCTGGGGGTTTGTTCTGCACTGTGAGTTGGTGAGTCATCCCTTCGATTTCTTTTTCTTTGTCACACCCACTCCTTTCCCCTAGGTTCCTGCCACAGCCTCCTGGCTGACAGAGCCACCTGGAGCTAAGGTAAGGCAGCCCCAGCCAAGGTTACCTTCAGCAGTGCCAGGGGGAGGGCTGCGCATCTCTCGAGAGTCTTCTTCCTCATGTACTTCAGGTGTTATGTTATCGGTCACTGGAGGAGGAAGAAATATCATTATAGGTTGTAGGGACTAGATGTGAGGGAGGAGAAGGAATGGTTGAAATGCCCAGGGGGAGGAGCACTGAGGCCCGAGGGCTGGGATGTCCAGGAGTGGGAAGCAGGTGTTCCAGGCTCCAGGTCTCATCCTGGCCCCTCCCAGTACTTGTGATCCTTTTTGGAAAGGGTTGTGTGGGAGCAGGTTGGTGCCGGAAAGAACCAGATCAGTAAAGGCAGGACCCTGGGCTCCGAGGCAACCTGGCACGGGCAATCTAGGCTGGGAATATGGGGGTGTTGGGCAGGGTCTGTTTCTCACCTGGAGTGTTTCTTCCCTCCTGGATGGGTCCAGGGGGAGGCACGGCAGGGTCTGAAGGGCTGGGCAGATCGTCTAGGGTCTCAATTTGCTGCAAGGATGCTCTGGGCTCACTGATGCCAGGTGTATGGGCCAGATGAGGCAGTGTGGGTGGATGGGACGGAGGCAGCGCCAGCAGGGGTTGCAGAGAGCTCCCTTCTGCTGGGTCTGCTGGGACTTCGAGTGCAATGGGTGTGGCTCTCCTCCACTCTCCATGGGAAGCGCCAACTGGGATTGGTGAAGGAACAAACATCACATTCTGTAGACCCCACATTTTCTGGGAAAAGGGATCTCTTTTTCTCAGTTCTGGTGATTGAACCCAAGCCTTCAAGCATGCTAGGCAAGTGCTCTACCACCGAGCTACGTCCCCAACCCAGGGGGTTTCTTTCTTTTTCCTTTTTCCCTTCTTCCCTCCTTCCCTCCCTCCCTCCCTCCCTCCCTCCCTCCCTCTCTCCCTCTGTTCCTTCCTTCCTTTTCTTTTTTGTGCTACTGGGGATTGAACCCAAAGGTAGTCTACCCCCAAGCTACACCCCCAGCCCTTTTTATTTTTTGTTTGGAAATAGGGTCTCACTAGGTTGCTGAGAGCCTTGCTGTGTTGCTGAGTCTGTCTTCAAACCTGAGATCCTCCTGTCTCAGCCTCCCAAGTACTGGGATTACAGGAGTGAGTCATCACGCCTGGCTCCCAAGGGATTTCTTAATATATGGCTTCCAATAGGACAGGGACATGGAGATATTCTCTCTCTGCTGAGGGTATAGAACCTATTCATCACCACACTTGTCCATTTGTGGCCCTTTCCTATTTTGTTTATTGGATTTGGGCATTCGGTGCTACAATAACTGCATCTAACCACTGATCTGTTACCAAAGTCATTTCACACATAAAGTTGAATTTGACTTTGTACCAGGGATTTAGTTTTCTTTAATTTTGGTTTCATTGAGTTTAGTCAATTATGTACAAACCATAATTTTAGTAGCAGTCTTTTTTACTAAACATACCTCCCTGGAGCAAATAAGGTAAAATGAAAATTCATTAGCAAGGTAGATCAGCACCTTTTCATTCTGATTGCTGCTCATTCCAGCAGATTCAGCTTCTGTGCCTTCTACTGCACCCTCTGATCTGGCCACACCAGACCTTCTCTCCCATCCCAACCCCCCAGGCCCATGGCTTCCCACACGCTGCTCCCTGCGGGGCTTGGCCTGGGTTTCTGTTATGATTCTTCTCTGTCATTTATTTCAGAAGCTAGGTTGTCTCAAGGCAGGGATTTTTGAAAAGAGACCCAGAACAGAACCACAGAGTTGCAGATCCAGGAGGATGCTTGAGCCCAGCCGGGCACATGGGCCTCTCTGGCTCTTAGGTGAACTTAGCATATCCTTGAAGTCCATGCTTCCCCTGGTACCTGATGCTGCCAGGAGAACAGGCCCACACACAGGTGTACCTGCCTTCAGGTGAACTTTTCCTTTTGCTGCCCTCCTACTTCAAGGAATCCTCCTTTAGAGAGGAGTCTTCTTATGTGAAGTGTCAGGAGCAAATGAAGAGCTGTCGACAGAGGTGACTTCACCAGTGAGAGCGTCACAACCCAGTGTGATCTGTGGTCCTTCCCTTGCCATTCTCACATCAGTGAATCATACGCTTTGGCCAAATGGCTTTCCTCCAGCCAACATGATTCTACTGCCTGGCCTCTTACTCTTGCTGCTTTCTCCCCAGCTCTCTCACTCTCCATTTTCTACTCATTTATTTATTTAGTTGCCATGGCGTGGATGTTGAATGACCCCAGAGTAGTGCTAGAGGGAGATGGTGAACGCTTAAGAGGTGGGGTCCAGGGGGAGGTCTTTAGGTCATTGGGGGGTGCCCTTGAAGGGCACTGTGGGCCCTGGTCTCTCCTCCCTTCTTCACCTTCTGGCCATGAAGTGAGCAGTTATTTTCTGCCACACACTCCTGTATGATGTGTTGCCTTGCCACAGGCACAAAGCAAGAGGGCCAAGCAATGACCAACTGGATCCTCTCAAACTGTGAGCCAAAATAAACCTTTTTTCTTTATAAGTTAATTACCTAAGGCGTTTTGTTATAGCAATGGAGAGCTGATGAACACACCAGCTCTTTCTCTTTCTCAGTGTACTTCATGTTCTATTCTTTCTCTTGTCTTCTCTTTCTGTGTTTGTGTCCAGGATTCTCTCCCTTCCTCTTCAACTATCTTTCTTCCCTATTCCAGCTTTACAGTCTACCTTCCTGGTGGCTTTTTTAAGTATAGTGGTTACAATCTTGGGTCCTGGTATTTGGAGACCCAAATAGGAATCCTGGTTCTGCTTCTAAACAGATGAGTAACTTTGGGAAAGTTGCCTCTGAGCTTTAATCTCCTTGTCTGTTAGGTGCAGTTAGTAATGACTTCATAGAGTTGTTTTAAAGATCACATGAAACAATCCTATAGAGTGCATAGGATAATGCACTAATTAAAAAGAAGATACTTGTTACTATCTGTCTCTAACCCTTTGTCTTTCTCTCTGGCTCTCCTTGCCATTCCACCAAACCTGGCCTCTGTAGCTTTGCATTTATGTCACCTTGTGCGTTTCCTAGAGATTGTCCAGTACTCTAAACATTACACTTTCCCCAAAATGCAAAGAACAGTTAAGACAGAAATCTCTATTCCCCTAGAAATCCATCTTAGAGAAGGGGTTAAAGATGGCGGCATAGAGGGAGACAGCATGTTTCAGTCGCTTTGAGACTTGGAGCTCAACCACCGGGAAGACTGCTTCTTGACAAGGGAAGAAAAGCAGCAAAAAACCTCAACAAAATGACAGTTGAAATGTGGCAGAATCAGAGCCAGAAGAGAGAACAGAGGACTGTAAAGAGCTCCATGTGTCTCACCTGGAGAGTTGAGAGCAGCGACAGTGGCCATCTTGGCCAGGCTGTGCCAGCTGGTGGCTGCTGACACTGCAGCTCCCAGAGACTGCCAGCGAGGAAGCAGAAGATTCTTGTGAAGCCAATGACTACAGACCATCATCAAAAGCAGTCGACCTTTCTCTCTACACCTGACAAACACATGACTACCCAGTCTGTGCAGGGACCCGGAGCAGCACTCATCAAGACCGTGAGTTAACAAGCCATCCCAGCGAGAAACCGCCCTGTGCAGCCCACAAGAGGAATAGCCTTGCTGGGTCTGTGACTTTGCAGATCACCCCTGTGGAGGTGGGGGTGGGGGCTACTGTCAGACACAGCAGAAATGCAAATTAGCAGACAGCCCCTAGGGACATTCGAGCAGGAGAGCACTAGAGTTGCAATTCACCAAGTCCTTTCAGGGTCTCCAGGGATCACCACAGGACAGCCAGCTGTGGTGTCTGTGGGGGGAATAACTCAGCCTACTGAGTTTCAGGCTTGGAAAGCAATAAACTTGCACCTGGCCATGTTGGGGTGCTACAAGCACCAACGCCAGAGGCCAACAAGGGCTCACATGACCACAGCCATCCAGAGCAGCAGTGGTGTCCCTGGGGCTAAATAACTGAGTCACCCAAGCTGCAGGCTTAGAACTGTACAATCTCTCACTGCCAGAGCCTGGGCCCTGAAAACTGGAGGCCAGAGGCCCGGCAGGGTTTCACTTGATCCAGCTACAGGCTGGGAACTTAACACTTTCTCCGCCAGCAAAGTTTGTGCCTGGCATGCACACATGACAGTGCTCCTGACAGTGCTCCACATGACTGTAACAAGCAGATCAGGGGCAGTGTCCCAGGGGCCATCAGAGCTCAGCGAGTCAGGCCACAAGCTTGGAACACAGCAATTACTGGCCTTGATGAACTTAGGCCCATGGGCCACAGAGACCAGAAGTCAGCACTCTGCAGTTTCAGGGGCTCACAATCAGCAGAGCAGCGGTGGTGTCTGTGGGGCATTAAATACCAACCAGCAGGCTGCAGGCTCTGAACAGAACATCATAGTCTCTGTCTCTACGGAGTTTGGGCCTGGAGAGCACAGCGACCTGCAGCCAATTAGTCTCCTGTTTGTCTGCACTAAGAACTATATATAGTTAAAGAGGCTCTAGGGGGCAAACTCAAAAGTTTGATTAAATGAGACAGATTGGAAGAGGCAAATATATACCCCTAGCATAGACCTTATTATAAATGGATAACAAATAGACACAGGACCCACACACAAAGAGGAAGAAGATGCCAAGACAACAGAAATACAAACCTGAGAACTCTGAAAATATGAGAATGAAGAACAGCGAGGAAATAATAAACTCCCACAACCCAACAACAGGGGAATTCACCAATACTGATCTGCAGGAAATGCAAGAAGGAGAATTCCAAATTTTGATCTTCAATATGATGAAAGGCCTCAAAGAAAGTGTACAGGAAATAAAGGAGGAAATTGAGGACCTAAGAAAGAACCAAAAAGAGGCTTTGAGTGAAATGAAGGAGTCAATAAATGAATTGAAGACCACAATAGAAACCAACTCTGGCGGGCTAGACTACATGGAAAACAGAATACCACTCTCAGAAGACAGTTCATTCAAAACTGAAACCACAATCAACAATATAGAGAAGGCAATACAACACAACCTGAACTTCCAAGAAATTTGGAACAATATGAAATGTCCTAACTTACAGATAAAAGACACTGAAGAAGGTCTAGAAACACACACCAATGATATCAGAAACCTCTTCAGAGAAATAATTTCAGAGAATTTCCCACACATAGATAAAGGCTTGGATATCCATGTACAGGAGACATTCAGAACACCATTAAGACAAGATAAAAGAAGGACCTTCTCACGCCATGTAATAATCAAAATGACTAACATAGAGGCTAAGAAAAGAACCTTAAAAGCAGCAAGAACAAAAGAATGGGTGACATTCAGGGGCAAAACAATAAAAATCACTCCAGGCTTCTCAACCCAAGTCATGAAAACCAGGAGGGACTGGTATGATGTACTCCAGACCCTGGAAGAAAACAAATTCCAACCAAGACTGCTATATCTAGCAAAGATATCAATCAAAATTGATGGAGAAATAAGTGTTCCAAGACAAGCAGAAACTAAAAGAATTTATGACTACCAAGCCAGCACTAGAGAAAATACTTAAAGAAGTAAAACACAGCCGGGCATGGTGGCGCACGCTTGTAATCCCAGTACTTGGGAGGCTGAGACAGGAGGATCCGGGTTCGCGGCCAGCTTCAGCTACTTAGTGAGGCCCTCTGCAACTTAGTGAGACCCTGTTTCAAAATAAAG
>PVJS01001431.1:0-28851 GCA_004027185.1 Glis glis | reverse complement strand
ATAATAACACTGAATGTAAACTGTCTTAACTCCCCAATTAAAAGACATAGACCGGCAACGTGGATTAAAAAACATAATCCAATTATATGCTGCTTGCAAGAAACTCACAGTCAAAGATATCCATATGCTAAGGGTGAAAGGATGGCAAAAGACATACCATGCAAATGGAGACTGAAAACAAGCAGCAGTAACAACGCCCATATCCAACAAAACAGACTTTAAGCTAAAACACATCAGAAGAGACAAAGCAGGTCACTTCTTATTAATAAAAGGAAAAATCCAAAAGAAGATATAATGATAGTAAACATTTATGCCCCAAATGTGGGTGCACGCACTTTTGTAAAACAAACTCTTCGAGACATCAGGTCTCAAATAGACCCAAATACAATAACATTGGGGGACGTCAACACACCACTCACTCCACTAGATTGATCTTCTAGACAAAAGATGAGTAAAGACTCTTCAGACATAAATAACATTATAAACCAAATGGACCTAATAGACATATACAGAATATTTCAATCAGCAACAGCTGAATACACATTCTTCTCAGCTGCTCATGGAACCTTCTCCAAAATAGACCACTTCCTGGGCCACAAAGCAAGTGCCAGCAAATTAAAAAATGTAATATGCCAGGCATGGTGGCACATGCTTGTAATCCCAGTACTTGGGGGGCTGAGACAGGAGTATCGCAGGTTCGCAGCCAGCCTTAGTTACTTAGTGAGGCCCTCTGCAACTTAGTGAGACCCTGTTTCAAAATAAAGAATAGAAAATAGGGCTGGGGGTGTAGCTCGGAGGTAAAATGCCCTGTGTGCATGCATGTCACTTTCAACATGATTTACATTATGATGTGAGACTATAATGCACCAATAAAAGCATATTTAAAAACGAAATCAATTTTAGAGAGTTGAGGTCAGGTTGGCAATGGCTGCCCCTGTCACCACACCTATAGGTGAGTGTGGGCCATACCTTCTCAAGGGAAAGCAGGGATCGATGTGCATATTTCATACTGGAAGCAAATGTAAACTTTCAGCATAGCAACCTCTCCCATGCAAAAAGTACTCTGAGCGACTGCATTACCACTTTTGAAGCTTCT
Organism: Glis glis; assembly: GCA_004027185.1. Taxonomy (NCBI): domain Eukaryota; kingdom Metazoa; phylum Chordata; class Mammalia; order Rodentia; family Gliridae; genus Glis; species Glis glis. The sequence continues at coordinate 27,755 of PVJS01001431.1, read as the reverse complement.
GAAAATCTCCATCAGATTGGGGTATTCACGCAGGTTAATTTGGCTGAACAATGTCACCAGAAGTGACAGGTTAAAAGTCTTCTCCAGTTTGGTGAGAACGTTGTGCACCACTTTGGATACAGGGACTAAATTTGTGCAGGCTTCCATAGATTCCTTTAAAAAACGGAGCGATGGATTAGTATGAATGGTTATAGAGCTGAATTGAAAGTTATTATACATTTGTGGTTTTCTAAGTTATAAGAAAGCTAGTTTACTCTTTTAAGAAATTTAACATGAAATGTAGCGTCAGGTCGTCTAAGGTAGAGGGGCCACTGTTCCACTTGTTTATTTCACATACATGTGGCTGACTAGTCATAGGAGTAAAGAATTTAGCCTTTTTGAAAATAAGTCTGTTTTGTGCATCTCATTTGCAGGAAAAGAGAGGTTTTAAGGAAGGAAAGTGGAGTCGAAGGATGTGACTGTGTAATTCATTAATTCTTTAAGGTACAGGGCAGAATGCTTCAGCGGTGTACCTAACAGGTGGTCACAGTGGCAATTCTTTGGATTGCTTGTATTACGGTTTGGATTAAGAATGATTCCTGGGCTATAACCAATGGTTTGGATGGATGGTCAGGGACTTGGAGAGACCGAAGGCAGAGGGAATACAGAATGGGTAGTAGAAGAAGGTAGTTTTGAGTACCGACTACGGCCATGTAGTCAGTTGCAGAAACGAGGATTGTAATTGTCATGGGTATGTCTTTCCTGTTTTGTTAAGAATATGTTTGTGCATATATACACATATATTAAACAGATATCTGTTTTCTCTCCTCCCTTAGTCCTCTATCATGTAACATAATATTGATGGACCAAATACATTTTGCATTGTGAGATGTCCATGAGGTCTTGGAGCCAGGGGTGGAGTGTTAGTGCTTGGATTTAGAATGTACCCCCCCCCCCAGGCCTCACATAGACAAGACAGCCATGTTGCAGGTGGGGTTTGATTGCTGAGGAGGGATTGCTGGGGGTGTGGCCTTGGGGACTGTGCATATATCCATGAACCGCCTTCATGAGCTCTCTCTTGCTTCTAGCCTCCATGATGTGAGAGCAGAGCCCTTGCACGCACTCTCTCTCTTTCTGCTCCCCACGCCATGCCCTGAGTTCCACAGACTTCACCTGACCTAACCTGGAGTGAACCCCTGAAATCTCCAGAACTGTAAGCAAATAAATCTTCCTTAATTTAAGTTGTTATCAGGTTATTTTCGGGGGGGGGGAGTCACAGTAGTGAGAATACTGACTGAAACAGCTTATTAGTCCTCCCCTCTTTCTCTCTCTCTCTTGGACTTGATATGGCTTGAATGGGTTCCAGCCACAAGAGGATCATCCAGAGAATTTCTCCTGTTGAGAGGATAGACAAAAGGAGAAATACTGAGGAGAGAATAGATTGCACAATACTTATTGAGCTCCTGCTAGGCTCAGAGAGCTGGTCCTGGGTGCACAGCCAGGCATAAGATCAGCATGGAGCTGCCCATATTAGTGGGGTGCTGCCAGGTGGAAAAGATGGGTTTTAAGCAATAAACACAAATTAAATAAATACTCATTACAACTGAGAGCAGCATTGTGAAAGGAAAGCACAGTTATAAGAGAATAGCAAGGGGCCTTGATAAGATGAGTGAGTCAGGGAGGTCCCACTGAGGAGTGCTGTTCGGGCTGTGGCCAGAAGAGGGAGCTGGAGCTATGCAGACCAAGATGGGAAGATTATTCCACCACTGCTGGCACTCTTCTGGGCTGGGGACTGAAATACTTAAAAAAAACCCCAAAATTATATCAGAAGAACATCACTGTTGTCCACATAGCCATATCTCCCAATGCCCGTGTTACATTAGAGTGTCCTGTGATAAAATAAGGTCTTGTAAATTGAGCTGAGGCCTGTGGTGGAGAGAGATGTCCATCCAGAACCTGTCAATGTGAAGGTGAATCAATGAGAACTTATCTGGAAAAGGGGTCTTTGCAGATGTAATAAAGTTACGGAGCTTGAGACAAGATTATCCTGGATTCGTGTGGGCCCTAAATGCAAGTATCCTTAGAAGAGAAGGAAAGGGGAGAAGACACAAAAGAGAGACGGTGATGTAGAGATGGAAACAGAGATTGGAGTGATGTGTCTCCAAGTCAGGGACACCAAGAATTGCCAGCAGCCACCAGAAGCGAAAACACAGGCAGGGATGGGTTTTCCTCAGAGCTTCTAAAGGAGTCAACCCTGTCAACACCTAGATTTTGCCCTTCTGGCCTCCAGAACTGTGAGATCATAAATTTCTGTTGGTTTGTGGTCATTTGCCATGGTAGCCCGATGGCACCTTAAAACTAACAGCCCCTGTGACCCCCTCTCTCCCACCCCCTCCTCTGTGATAATGGACATGCTAAGCCAGGCCTTCCACGCTCTGTAAGCCCTGGCGGTTTGTGGTTTGAGATATGAGGAACTGGGCATACTCGGTGGGGGCTGGGCTGCTACGGGAAGGGGCCCACATGACTCACCCTGTACATCCTCTCAGTGATAAAGGACTTGTCTCGGAGGGCTTCAAAGAAGGGGAACGGCTTGTGTATGGCGTAGGCGATCTCCAGCTTTTGGTATATAAAGTGCTGAAGAAGAGCCTCTTCCAAGGTCCTGGTCACAGTGAACATCCTGTGGAGGAGGCGGGATGAGAAATCAGAGGCGAAGAATCCGAGGGGCGGGGGGAGCTGCTCTCCGTGTCAAGGTGGCCTCTGAAGATAGACGTTCTGGTCCCCAAAGCATCTCTTAGTAATCCACAAAGCAACACTGCCTGAAAGCCTCATGCATATAGGAAACAAAAACAGTGACCAGCGACACTGGAGGTGGAGAGTGACCAAAATATGCCCAAATCCCAATAAACAAGGTGGATATTAAAAATAGCTAATATTTATTGTTTCCTGTGAACCTGACTTTGTTCTAAGGGTTTTGTACGCAGCAACTTATCTGATACCCACAGAAGCCTTGCAAGGTGGTTCTCATGATTGCATCCATTCAGCTGCTGAGGACAGGGACACACAGAGAGCTCACTGGCGCTTGCCCTAGGTGTGCAGATTGGCTGTGGCAGAGCTGGGAACACACCCAGCTTTCTGGTTGCAGGCTTAGCGCTGTGAATATGGGCTCTATGGTCACATCTGATTAAACCAGATGTCCTGGGTGGCAGCGTAAGCCATTAACCAGCAAGGCTCATGGAAATGGGACTGCCCAAAAATGGGTAGATGAAAACCTGATAATATTTAGAAACTTGAACAAACCACTCAAAAATTTTTGACACAAGCAGGTTAAAAAATAAATAAAATCACGAAGGATGTGAAAAGTATAATTAGTAAAAGTGACTTCATTGATTCATTTTATGTATCCATTTTGTATCTCAGGATAGACATGTGTCTTTTCCATGACCATGCAATGTTTATAAAAATTGACCATTTGTGGACCATGGAAAATACCAATAAGTTAGAGCATTTACAGATGCCATTCTTTTTTTTTTTTCAGTACTGGGGATTGAACCCAGGGGCATTCTACCTCTGGGCTACACCCGCAGCCCTATTTTTTATTCTTTATTTTGAAACAGGGTCTCACTAAGTTGTGGAGGGCCTCACTAAGTAGCTGAGGCTGGCTGCGAACCTGGATCCTCTGGTCTCAGCCTCCCAAGTACTGGGATTACAAGCGTGTGCCACCACGCCCAGCTTTACAGATGCCATTCTTGATGAATTTTCACAAAAAGGGAAGCACTAAGGAAAAATTCAATCAAGTTGAGAGTTTTAAAAAACAAGGAAGATGTTGATCCTCTTTTTCCATCTTCATTTTGTGATAAATAGAATATTAAACTATAATTAATTACTATTTCCAGGGATTTAATCCCTGTGGCAGATTGAGCACCTCTATCCCTTTCTCCTTATTCCCAAATCCTTTAAATTGGCAGAAGAAATATTTTTAAAAAAGAACAAGAATGACATGGTAGCACATGCCTGCAGTCCCAGTACTTGGGAGGCTGAGACAGGAGGATTGCAGGTTTAAGGCCAGTGCGTGGTAACTTAGCAAGACCCTGTTTCAAAATAAAAGGGGTTGGGATATAGCTCGGAGGTAGAATGCCCCTGGGTTTCATCTCCAGCACCATACACACATACAAAAAAAAAAAAAAAAAAAAAGAAGAAGAAGAAGGAGGAAGAGGAAGAGGAGGAGGAGAAGGAGGAGGAGGAGAACAAGAAGGAGGAAGAGTCTATAATAGCACTGAAAAACAAGAAAAGATGCCATTGGCAGTCTTTGATCCTGAAGAAATCCTAGAAGATAGAGAACAGGGGGCGAGAACACTACTCTCCACAGTACACGTGGGGAGCTTGTAGAGATCAGTGCAGAGCCAGCGAAAGCCAGAATGAACACTACACCCGCTAAGTGGAGGAAGGGGCCCCGGGACTCCGCTTAGGACGACACAACAACATTCAGAAAAGGACATTGCCAGGGTCCTCATTCTTCATCTGTCAGGATTCCCAGAAGGTGAGCAGGAGACACAGAGAGGTGAAATGTCTAGCCCAAGGAATCCAGTAGCAAAGCAAAGACTGTCTGTGACTCTCACGTCCTGTGTCTAATGTCTGGCTGTATTCAGGTTTCTGTTGTGTTAAGGGGAACTTTCAAATGGATATGCTAACGGCACACATTTAAGTAGAAAAAAAAAACTGCAAAAGACACCAGAAGGCGCTCAACAAAAGACTCAGCCACATGTGCAATGAATTAATGAAAAGCAGGTTAATTTGCTAGTGTCAGAAAAGTGCAGATGAAGGCAACTTGGCAACATTTTTGACTATCAGGAGGCTGTCTTTGCAGATCATGGCCAAGATAGAAAATCACAGCGATTATCTCAGACATTGTAGGTGGAAATGTAAACGGGTCCAACTATTTTGGAAGCTAGTTTAGTCATTGTCCAGTGTCCTAAAACACATACTCCTTCAAGTGTCCACTTCTAGGAATTTATTTTGAAGAAAGAATCATGAATATGCTTTAAAAGATACAGAAAAGTGCCACACGCTAGAAATGAAAACGGACACTCCATATTTTCTCTTTCCTACCAGCTTCCCTAGCAGCCACGTGCATCGCAGGTGATGAACGAGTTGCCTGGCTGCGGGCAGAGCACTGGATGGAGTTTAGGAGAGAGGAGGGGGGCAGATGGCTGTTCCGTTCACAGTAGCAGGCTAGCATTTATGGGGAAAAGAACTGAGGTGTGTGTCAGCTTCCTCTGTATGTTCCCCATTTTAACAGTCTCCTCGTAAGTCCCACGTACCCTTTCTACCTCTCTGGAAAACATGATTTTATAAAGAAAGACTCAGTGTAAATACTTGAGTTTCGCCCTGCAGCTGCTGCCAGTAAGTTCATAATAAAAGCCCCAATCATCAAGACTGAAGAACAAGGCGGCAGAGACAGAGGCAGAAACTTACCTGGGCGCTGGGTTTGCCGGGGCTCCTGCCCCTTCCCAGGTCCAGGGCCTGGGCCAGGGACCGCTCCTGGGAGCCTGGAGACTGCAGGGAGCTAAATGCCTGCAGGAGAAACAGGAAGTCCACAGTCTACACGCAGCGAGGGGCAGGCTGGGGAGAAAAGAAAAGTGAAAGTACTTTAGCAGAGCCATCAGGAAGCCGAGGCAGGGCCCAGCGAGACTCCTATACATGGGATCCTGTGGGGCCCCACAAGTCCTGGCAACTGGGGGTTGGGGAGGGGGTGCTGTCAATCAAGATCTGCCTGGAGACAGGGCACAGGGGGAGGAGGCATAGGGGACCAACCCAGGGGCTATGGGAACTGGGACTCCACTGTCTACCCCAGTCCCTACCCACCTCCATTTCTTTTTTCAAAATGTGCTTCTATTGGTGCATTATAGTCTCACATCATAATGTAAATCATGTTGACAGTGACATACATGCACACAGCACTTGGTGCCCCCCCTCCCCATCTCCCCTCTTCCCAATACAGAACACCGAGATTGACATTGGTATATTCATATATGTACACAGAGCCGATGGTAGTAATTCCATTAACGAACCTCATTCTTCCCCCTCCCCTTCCCTCAGACCACCTCCCTGGCTCCACTGACGTTTCTCCTCCATTATCTGGAGTCCTGCTTGTATCCCAGTTACTCCCTAGCTTGCATATATTAGAGAAAACATGACCCTTCACTTTTTGTGACTGGCTAATCTCACTTAACATAATGCTCTCCAGGTCCTTCCATTTTCTTTCAAATGACATAATTTTCTTTTTTATTGCTGAGTAGAATTCCATTGTGTGTATATCCCATAATTTTGTAATCCATTCATCTGTTGATGGACACCTAGGTTGGTTCCATAATTTGGCTATTGTGAATTGTGCTGCTAAGAACATGGGTACGCATATATTACTGTCGTTCTCTGATTTTGGTACCTGCTTCCATTTCCCCAGGACTTGTCCTCTGCTTTTTGGGGTGATGAACGTGTTCTAAATCATTAATTCTCACGTGCATTTCACCCATGAGTTTCCTTTGCCAGGACACCCACAAAATTCTTAGAAGAAAATATGGGAAATATGATGCCAGGGTTTAAGAAGCCTGGGAACCAAGGCCAAGCTGCACAGGAGAGAGCTCTTCCATGCTTCCTGTGGAGGCATGGGCACAGCATCGCCCAGCCAGGAGGGTACAGAGTGAACACCCCACCCAGTTTGTCATAACCACAGGAATGACCACGGAGTGGAAGCCAGAGCAAGCCCACGGGGGAAACGTGACACCAAGAGCTGAGGAAAGCATGCAGCGATGTCTCAGCACCCCTCACACACAGTGCTCTAAGAGGCAGGGGTGTCGGTGGTAAGAGGGATTCAGACTCTGTATGCAAATGTCTCGCTTCATTTCCTGAAGTCCTTGCACTAAATCTGGAAAACCCTTCATGGGCTTCCCGGGAGGCCAGCAGCAAGAACTTCCTTTAGACCCAGAGATGTGCCAGGCGAATGCAAAAGCAAAAAAGAAAAGCAAATAAGCAGGAAGGAGTGGGGAGATAACACCACAATGTCAGAGGATGCAAAAACTACTGCATGCGAAACAGACAGATGTGAATGAGGATAAAAGACGTTTATTCTAAGCAACACATGTTCAAGAATACAGTTATAATGGGAAACCTGGCCTGTAATTCACATGCAAGTGATCTATGCAGTGAGAGCTTTAAAAGTTAGGTATAATTCTTTCTAGCTCGTTTTTATGGGTGTATAAAATGCACTGGTCTTAAATGAATACTTTGATGAATTTGACCAATGTCATCACTATCTTGATAAAGACACAGACCATTTCCAACAGTCTAGAAAAGTTCCCCTGTGTCCACATTTGCAGAAAATCCTTTCTTCAACCCCAGCACCAGCAACCACAGTTCTTTCTATTAGTACCGATCAGTTTCACCTATTAGAATTGTATGTAGATGAAAATATATGGCATGCCCTTGTTGGTGTGTGGCTTTTCTTGCTCATTGGAACACTTGAGACGCCTTCCTGTCATTGCAGGTCATCTCTCTAGCAGGTGTGTTGGACCCGTCTAACTCCTCCAGTCTGGTCAGTTACCAGTCTGATGTTACCAATGTAATCCATCAGCGTCACATTCTACAGGATGTCAGGTGACCCAGATCTCTTCGAATCATATTGTGACAAAGGGCAGGTGTGCTAACAGAACCTTGAGACAAAATTATAATATTCTTGCATGTTGCACTTGAATGCAGACTGTTTCTGATCCTCTTTTCTAATCAGGAAGGAAAGAACACTTTTGTTGAATCAGCGGCCCCATACTGTGCACCTGGGGCCTGTGAAATGAGCTGGGCTGGGGATCGTACAGCCTAGCCTGGAGATCCTGGCCATAAAAAAGACTTTGCAAGTGACCCAATATACTTCTAAGGAATTGATTTTCTACCTGTTAGCCAGAGCCATTTTGGTTACTTGTACCCCAAATCCCAATTGATTAAAAATATTAGGTACCAGGAAAGGAATCATAAGCAATATATCTTTAAGGATATGTGATCTGTCTAGGATTGTTTGTCTGACATGATTGGACATAAAGGTAGTGAACATCCCATTAGTGTCTATAGACTGGAATCTGGTAGACTTTGCCAATCCAGGGTAAATTGGCAAATTAAATTATAGCACTAGAATTCACAGATTCCCAAAGCGGGCGATATCATTCACAGTGGGACGCTGGGATAAAATACAGATACATAAAAGAATGCAAATTTGTCACTGCATCTTTATGTTTATTCACTTAAAGAAGGTAGATTTTGCTTAAAGAAGGGGTACTGAGCAATTTTTTTTTCTGAAAAGTGGAAGGTTAGTCACATGAGTTTGGCAATCTATGCATTGTGGTGAAGACTGAAAAATTCACTCCCTGATTCCAAGGTTTGGGTCCTAGCCCATTTAGCAAAATGGAGAGAAATCTGTCAAGTCAAATAAAAGCATCAATTTTCTTTAGGGATTATCGCCTACTTGGCCTGAACCTGGGTGGAAGAACAGAGCCAGGAGGCGGGCTACAGTCTCCTCACCCCACGGTCACGTGGAAGTGAAGGAAGAGAACTCTACCCTGGAGCTAGGAACCAGGGCCAGGCTGGTGGTCCTGGGTAGACTTGGCCCAGGCATCGCATCCAGGAGCGGTTCCGTAGCGAACACAGGGAAAAACAGACTGTGGGAAATAGCAATCCCAGGCTGTGGCCACCTCAGCTAATGCACGATGTTGCAAAACATGGCTTGCTTGAAACCTCAGCAGGAATTCCTCTGGTGTCCCAATCTTACTACCAGCCAGCTGAGGAACACCAAAGACCTTGTGTTTATAAGCAAAAGAAGCTGGCACATTTACAGAAATGCTCAGCTCAGCAGTGACCTGGGCCTGCCTGCCGCCCAGAGACAGAGAGAGGAAAGAGAGGGGACACCAGGTGTCTCAGTCAGCATTCTAACTGCTATATACTAAATGACTGACCACACAACTTGGAGGAAGGAAGATTTCTTTGTTCACAGTTTCCTTGGGGATTTGGGGTTCAGTTCATGTGAGGCCGGGGACTGCGGATCTCAGGGTATGGCGGTGGGAAGCGGAGAGAGGGCGAGCACACTCTGTCATCACATCATGGAGGCTGGAAGCAAGAAAGAGCAGCCAGGGGAGAAGGAACCACATATAATCCCCAAGGTGGCGCCGTCAGGGACCTACCTTCTCCAGCCACATCCTACCGACCCAGGCCACCACCCAGATAAATCCATTATAATAGATTTGTCCACTGCTGAGATTACAACCAAGTCCTACTTCCAACAGCGCCATCTTGTTTCCATGAGGGCTGGGGGGACAAATCCAAACCATCACACCAGGGGACGCCAGAGTAGGCTGGTGTCGTCTGTGCCAGGGTCTTGTCTGGGTCACTGTGTCTCCTGGAGACCATGAGCAGAGGAGAGCCTTAGCCAACAGAGGCAGCTCCCCCCACGCCAAAGTTAGAGGGGAAGGAGAAAGAGAACCAGAGAGATAGATGATAGATGATAGATAGATAGATGATAGATAGATAGATAGATAGATAGATGATAGAAAACGAGAGTCCCCTACATGTACACAGTTCATGGTAGACATGATGGCTGTGCCCCCCGGAAAAGATAACCTCATCAGTGTCCTGAAATCTGTTCCAATGAGACTGGGGTTTAAATCAGAAGGGGACAGAGGGATGAATTTGACCAAATGTCAAATTTGCCCTCTACATTTTGCAAAATTATGTGTGTAGATTCCCTAGAAAATCTATAATGAGTCAGAAGGCAGGCCGCTCAGTGGCTCCTATTTCAGAAAAGCATCGCCTTGCTCCCGACTCTCAGTCCTCGCCAGAGTGAGCCCACGGCTCCGTCTCTGCCTCGAATCCCACAGGCACCCTGGCCCCATTGCCCTCTGCTTTGACCCACTGTTCTGCCTGGATTTCTGGTCTTCTGGGTTTGTTTACTTATTCTGTTTGCTTTTGTTCTTATTTATCTTTCAAATTCATACTAATGTAGCTATGTTTGTTTGTTGGTCAGATATAAATGGAAAAAATGCATATAAATATAAATGGAAGGCTGTCATCCTTCCGCATCACACTGTCCTTGAAGGCCTAGATAATCTCGGCTGTAAACCCTTTCTCCATTCCGTGTTGCCCTCCTCAAGATAATGGGAAACTAGTCAAAGCTGGTTTTCCCAGTCGCCTGGCTGCAGTTGTAAAGTGTCCATGTTTTCAAGAAACGTAGAATTCCATTTCACGAGTCTTGGCCCAAATCCTCAGCACTGGTCTTTGATGGAAGGAGTAGGAGAGTTCTCTCTACCCCTGGCTGCTTTCCAGAAACGCTAAGAACTTTAGAATGCTGCTCTCTTTGGCTCTCTCCAGCCCCGTGTTAGAATAGTAGGTTTAACTCCTCCAGTCCTGGCTTACTGAGATGCCTGGCCGGCCATAGGCCTGAGAGAACATTCTTGATGCCCGGCTCCCCCTTGCCCGTCTCCCAGAGGCCTCCACAAGGGGAAGGAACAAACATGGAGTTTACTTCCTCCCCATTACAAACCAGGCCACCTCCTCTCCAAACCACCTCAATCCACTGTAGATGAATGGGCTTTTCTGCCCCCTTCCCTCAGCATGAATCTCAGAGTATGGCCCCCATCTTCCAGAGACTCTGAGGTCTGCCTTCTCCTCCTCCGTGGGGCACAGACTGGGTGGAGGGAGGAGGGCCAGTGTCCTGAGGGAGGAGGACAGTGGGAGGAGCACCAGTGTCCTGAGGGAGGAGGACCGGTGGGAGGAGGACCAGTGGACCAGGTGCAGACATGTCACAGAGGTGACTTCACTTTTCTCTTCCCTTTTTGATGCAAACCCCAAGGGACGGACGGGTTGGCCGATTTTTCTCTCTGAGTTCTGGGGAGGCACAGAGGCAGTAGGCATCTAGCTGGGTGTGATCCAAAATCAAGCTCAGAGCCCCTAGGGGCCAGCGGGAGAGGATGGCGGCTGGAGGCAGTGACTTCAGGTTCAGGTAAGTCCTCGGTTCTTTCCTTGTCTCTGTCCCTGGCGAGGTCAGCGTGGACATCTGTTACTTATGTCGCTCCTACCTCATTCCACAGGAATACAAGAGAATGAGACTACAAATAAATAAAAAACTAGGTAGCAGACTTTTATTGCAGGAGGCTAGCTGTTGGGGGAAGCCGAAAGCCACCGGGACTACTAAAAGAGAAAAGTTGAAGTCTCCTGCAATAGTAGTCATGTGTCTATTTCTCATTGTAGTCCTATCAATTTTTGTCTCACATAGTTTGATGCTACTTTGTTAGTTGTGTACACATTAAAGAGTGTGTGTCTTCTTGGAGAATTGACTTCTTTATAACTATATAATGCTCCTTTACCTGTGACAATTTTTATTATTCTGAAGTCTGTTTTGTATGTGTTGTTTAATCTTTCAATATTTAGGGATTTTCCGTCTATTTTTCTGTTCCTGGTTTCTAGTTTAATTCCATTGTAGTCTTTTTTTTTGCGGTACCGGGGATTGAATGCAGGGGCGTTCTACCTCCGCGCTATGCCCCCGGCCCTATTTTTTATACTTTATTTTGAAACTGGGTCTCATGAAGTTGCGGAGGGGCTCACTAAGGAGGAGGAGGAGAGAGAGAGAGAGAGAGAGAGAGAGAGCAAGCTGAGGCTGGCCGCGAACCCGGATCCTCCCGTCTCTACCTCCCAAAGTACTGGGATTACAAGCGTGCTCCACCATGCCCGGCTCATTGTAGTCATTTTTTTTGGTGCTGGGGATTGCCAGCCAGGGACATTCTACCTCTGAGCTACACCTCTAGCACTTCCAGCCCCCCCCCCTTTTTAAGTTTGAAATAGGGTTTTGCTAAGTTGCTGAGGGTCTTGCTAAGTTGCCGAGACCGGCTTTGAACCTGTTATTCTCCTGTCTCAGCCTTTGACAGCAATTTTTTTTTGTGATTTCTATCCTTTTAAATTTGTGGCTCAAAATGTAGTATGTGTATTTTCTTGGTAATTAGTCCATGTAAGCTTGAGGAGTGTGTGTATCCTCTATTGTTGGATGTAGTTAATGTCATTAGCTGTCATAGAAATGAAGTTGTTCCAGCCACCATAGCTCTCCTTTGATTAGTTTCGGCACAGCATGTCTTTCTCCATCCCCTCATGTTTAACCTATCTGTGTTTTTTATATTTAAAGTGACTTTCTTATATATAACACATAGTTGGATTTTTAATGTACTCTTTTAACTGCTGTATTTGGACCAGTCACATTTAAAGTGATTATTGATGTAGTTAGATTAATGCTTACCATAATGTTTTCATAGTACTTGTTGTTTCTATTTTTCTTTCTTTTTCTGCCTTATCTGGCTTTCATTAAGCATTTTATGATTGTGTTTCTCTCCTCTTAGCATATCAATTAAGCTTCTTTTACAACATTGTTAGTGTTTTCCCTGGAGTTTACAATATGATTTTATAACAAATCATGTCTACCCCAAATTACATCATGCCACTTTATGGGAAGTGGCTGCACTTTATAACTGAATGTCACAAACTCTTTTTTCCTAGCCGTAGTCGTCTATGTTGTCGTCTTCTTCTTTGTTATCTTCTCCTCCTCCTTCTCCTCCTCCCCCTCCCCTCCCCCTCCCCTCCTCCTCCTCCTCCTCCTCTTCCTCTTCCTCCTCCTTCTTCTTCTTCTTTTTTGATACTGGGGATTGGACCCAGAGGCATTCTACCTCCAAGCTACACCCCCAGCCCATTTTTATTTCTTATTTGTAAACAGGGTCTCACTAGGTTGCTGAGAGCCTTGCTAAGTTGCCGAGGCTGGCTTTGAACCTGCGATCCTCCTGTCACAGCCTCCCAAGTACTGGTATTACAAGTGTGCGCCATCACATCCAGCCTTCCTACCCTTCTTAACATTGCCCCAGTCATTTCACTTATCCATACACTATACTCACCCAGTACTTTGTGCTGTTATTACCTTGAACAAAGCGCTTTCTCTTAGGGCAAGTTAGAATAGGAAAAATAATTACTTGTGCATTTATTCCTTCTCTGGTGTTTTTTCTTTATGTAGATTTGAGTTCCTTCCTTCCTTCCTCTTTTTTTTTTGCATATGTGTGTGTTACTGGGGATTGAACCCAGGGCCATTCTACCTCCGAGCTACACCCCCAGACCTATTTTATTGTTTATTTTGAAATAGACTCTCACTAGGTTGAGAGAGTCTCACTAAGTTGCTGAGGCTGTCCTCGAACCCATGATCCTCTTGTCTCAGCCTCCCAAGTACTGGGATTATAGGCATGCACCACCATACCCAGCTAGTTCTGAGTTTCTTTTTTTGTTTTATAAATTTTTATTTTATTTTATTTTATTTATTACATTTATTGTTGCATTGTAGTTATACATTTTGATAAGTGTCAGGGTATCAGAAGCATGCATGCACTCATTGCTCATTTAGCCCTCCGTCAAATCCCACCCTATTCCCTCCCCCTTCCATCCTTTCCTTGCTCAGCATAGTGATTGACTCTGATAAGTTTATATATATACATCATGTACATTAGTGTATTTCCCTCTTCCCCCCTCCCATCTCCCTCCGTTAGGTCGCCTTCTTTGCTCAACTCAAGTTTTCTCCTTTGTCTGGAGTCCCTTCTAAGTCCCATTCTCCCTAGCTTCCACATATTAGGGAGAACATCTGACTTTTCACTCTTTGTAATCTCACTTAGTATAATGTTCTCCAGTTCCCTCCATTTCCCTGAAATGATGTAATTTTGTTCTTCTTTATGGCTGAGTAAAATTCCATTGTGTACATATCCCATAGTTTTGTAATCCATTCATCTGTTGATGGACACCTTGGCTGGTTCCAAAGTTTGGCAGTTGTGAATTGTGCAGCTATAAACATAGATACACATGCATTAGTCTGGTAGTTTGGTTTCAGTTCTTTTGGGTAAATGCCTAGAAGTGGTATTGCTGGGTCGTATGGTAGGTTTATTCCCATTCTTCTGAGGATCCTCCACACTGTTTTCCAAAGTGGTTGCACTAATTTGCAATCCCACCAACAGTGTATTAGAGTTCCTACTTCTCCACATCCTCGCCAGCATTTGTTGTTGTTTGTGTTTTTAATGATTGCCATTCTAATTGGGGTTAGGGGAAATCTCAGGGTAGTTTTGATTTGCATCTCTCTGATTGCTAATGATGTTGAACATTTTTTCATACATTTATTGGCCATTTGTATTTCTTCTGTGAAGTGTCTATTTAGTTCACTTGCCCATTTTTTGATTGGATTATTTGTTTTTCTAGTGGTGATTTTTTTAAGTTCTCTGTATATTCTAGATATTGGTCCTCTATCAGAGGAGTAGCTGGCAAAAATCTTCTCCCATTCTGTTGGCTTTCTGTTGCGGTTCTTGATTGTTTCCTTTGCTGTACAAGAGCTCTTCAGTTTAATGCAATCCCACGTATTGATCCTCATTTTAATTTCCTGTGCCTTTGGGATCTTGTTGAGAGTTCTGAGTTTCTGACTTAGATTATTTTTCTTCTGAATGAAGAATGTTTTTCAACATTTTTTTTTGCAGAGTAGGTCTTTTGGCAATGAATTCCCTCAACTTTTGTTTGAAAAAATTTTGTTTATTTTTCTTTCACTTGGAAAATTAATTTTATGAGAAACAGAAGTCTAAATTGGTATTTTTTCCCTTTGATCACTTTAAATATTTCTCTCCACTCTGCAGTTTTGTAAGACACCTGGAGGCTGCTCTTGGTGACAAGCACTGACTCTTTCTTTGCTTGGGCTTCCAGATATCCCATGAGTAACTAAATGCAGAATAAATGCTTGGCATCTCTGCCTTCATTTTGCCCCTCTCTCCTTTGCTGCCATAAACTTTGGGTCAGATTCCTTTGACTCCACATGTAGACATATTTATCATTTAAGGAGCATTTTTTTTTTTTTTGCGGTACTGGGGATTGAACCCTGGGGCATTCTACCTCCGAGCTACACCCCCAGCCCTATTTTTTATTTTTTATTTTGAAACAGGGTCTCGCTAAGTTGCGGAGGGCCTCACTAAGTAGCCGAGGCTGGCCACAACCTGGATCCTCCTGTCTCAGCCTCCCAAGTACTGGGATTACAAGCGTGCACCACCACGCCCAGCTAGGAGCATTTGTTTAAATGCTGATTATCTTCCCCCCTGAAGCTGAAGGCACTAAGGTAGCAGTAACTAAGACATTTTCAAAATTTAGGGGGGCCATGGCAACCAACAGATTGTCAGCCACCAGCTTTTACAACACCCTGTTCCAGACTGCTGGAGCAGCATCTAGAAATCTCCAGCTCCTTCTCTAACCCTGAGGAGGACGCAGGCATTGTCCTCACTGACTCCATCTGACTTGCTCTTTCTGGAGTCATTCTCTCCTGCAGTCGTGCCTGGGAGTCCAGGATCAACAGTTCCATAAACATCTTGTGGCAAGAGTTGAAACTACCCCCAGGCAGCTGCAGCCTGTGTTCTTTTTGCTGTGTTGATCCAGCTCTGCATGGCCAATTCCAAGATAATGACCAACCTAACCCCAGTTTGACCAAGACTGCTTGCCTGTGTGTGTGTCTTCCCCCCACGCCTCCAGCCCTCCTGCTTTTGTTCCTTCCCTACAGAATCCTAAAGCTCTTGTCAGTACCCCAAAGACAGGACTGAGGACACTGGTTCCCCTGGTCCTTCCCAGGATGGCTACGCTGAATAAATTCCTTTCCTACTTCACCATCATTTTTCTTCTGTTTGGTTTTTGGGGCAAGTGGCCAGCCTTGGTCTGTTGGGACCCAGAGTCAGGGTTCCCTGACCTAGGACTCCAGTAACAGTTTATTCATTTTTTAAAAAATTTTTGTGGTACTGGGGATTGAACCTAGAGGCATTCTACCTTTGAGCTATACCCCCAGCCTGATTTTTTATTTCTTATTTGGAAAAAGGGTGTCACTAGGTTGATGAAAGTCTTACTACTTGCTGAGGCTGTCCTCGAACCTGTGATCCTCCTGTCTCAGCCTCCCATGTCCTGGGATTACAGGCATGTGCCACCACGCCCGGCTTCCAGGAACAGTTTCTGATGAGAAATCTGATGTAATTTTTATTGTTATTACTCCATATATAGGGTTTTTTTTTTTTTTTGCGGTACCAGGGATTGAACCCAGAGGCGTTCTACCTCCGCGCTACACCCCCGGCCCTATTTTTTTATGCTTTTATTTTTGAAACCGGGTCTCACGAAGTTGTGGAGGGCCTCACTAGGTAGAGAGAGAGAGAGAGAGAGAGAGAGCGAGAGAGGAGAGAGGAGAGAGAGATTGATTGATTGATCACGCGCGCACGCATGCGCACTGAGGTTGGCCGCGAACCCAGATCCTCCGGTCTCCGCCTCCCAAAGTACTGGGATTACAAGCATGCGCCACCATGCCCGGCCATACATAGGGGTTTTACTTTCTCTGGCTTCTTTCAATATTTTCTCTGTTCTTGGCTTTCTGCAATTTGAGTATGGCGTGTCTGGGTGTAGATTATTTGATGTTTATCCAGCTTGGTGTTTGCTGAGCTTCCTGAATCTGTGGTTTGCTGTCTGTCATTAATTTTGGAAACTTCTTGGTCATTATCACTCCAAATATTTCCTCTGCTCTGTTTTCTCTTTCTTCTGATATTGCAGTTATACGTCTTGAAATTAGTTCAGCCTCCTTGGATATTGTGTTTGTTTAGTTTTCTCATGTTTTTTTTTTTTCTCCTTGCATTTCAATGTGAAACGTTTCTATTGACATATGACAAATGTTTCTATCAATTTTTTCCTTGGCGAGGTCTGCTGTCCTGATGATCCCATCAAAATAGTTCCTCATTTCTATCGCAGTACTTTTTATGCCTAGCGTTTCATTTCCATCGTTTCTTTGAGTTTTCACCTTTCTTCTTACTTAGCCATTTATTCCTGCATGCTGTCTGCCTTTTTTTCCTTTATAGCTGTTAACACATTAATTAATATTGTTATTATAAATTCCTATCTAATAACTTGAAAATCAATCTCATCTGAATCTGGTTTTGATGATTGTTTTGTCTCTTCAGACTATTTTTCTTGTTAGCATGTCTTATTTTTTTACTTATTTTTTTGAACTCAGACATGATGAATTGGGTAATAGGAAAGAAGGCAAATAAGCCTTTAATGTGAGGTGTTATGTTAATCTGGCTAGGAGATGGGCTAGGTATAGGCGGTAAAGTCTTCAAATTCCTCTCATGTTCTTGTTTTTGTTTTTCCTGTTTCTTTTGGGTTTCCCTAAGAGCTCCTTCTTAAATGGTCTGTGCTTTGTAGCTCTTTCAGCTGTCAAGTACTACTTTTATAATGGAGTCCTATTGATGGAAAGAGAAGGTATCAGAGGGGAAGTCTGCTATACTCTTAAGGTTAAATCTCAATCTTTATTAGGACTGTAACTTATAGAAGGATTTCTTAGCTATCCCCTCCCTTCATCCCATTTAGGTGAGATAGGAAGACCAGAAGGGGCTGGATATATAGTCGTCTTTCCATTAGCACCATAAAGCATGGGTAAAATGCTTTTCTGTATAAGTAGGCCTTTGTTGTGAAGACTGCTCAGGCTATTTAAAAATCCTTCCCCTGCCCCCTACCCCTGAAGCACAGGGGGGTTTTTCTTGGCTCTTCATAATGAGAACCTGGTGGTGTTCCTGGAGGTAAAATCCACAAAAGCTTAGGGCTGCCCTAAGACTCTGGTTCCCAGTAATGTCTTACTCCCATGCTACTCCACTCTCAGCCTCAAGCAATTTGTCAAACTTAGTATTTAAGTGTTCCTAGTTGTCCATGGATCCAGTGTCTTCTGCCCCAGGTCTTGGCCGTGATTCTCTAAATTTCCCTATCTCTCCAGATTTTGGGGTGTCAGTTTGCCCTATGCCTTCAATTCTTTGACAGATACAAGAAAAGTCATTGATTTTAAGTTGTTTGGCTTTTTTCTTGTCGTGAGGATAGGAGTGATGATTTCCAAGATCTTTGTATGTGAGAGCTGAAAACAGAAGTCTAGTGAACTTTATTTTCTTTATAAATGTATATTTACTTTCATATATAGACTATTATGCAAGAAATACAGATGGTAAATTAATAGTTCAGATAGAACTTGGCTTCTGGGTTTCAGAATGATGTGGAACCTTCTGATGAATCTTTTCTTTCTTTTTCTGTAAACTTTTCTTTCTTGCACTGATGTGAGCTTGTTTCTCGAGATTCAGTCTGAGAAAACTTGATCCACATAAGGCATTGCAAAGAATCATTTCCTATTGTATCTTTTATTTAGGTGCCGAGGTGTAGGCCATTGCTTAAACTTATTCCTGACGATTCTTCCAAAGACGCCTCTTCTCCAAGCACCAGGTCTGGCGCTTTCCTGACCTGTCTGAAGAAGCCTTAATGCATCTTCCCTTTCCTGGATGACTTTATCTAATGTGTCCAGAGAATCAATTACCTTTCCTAACCGCTCTAGACTTGGCATTGGCAATCTCTGCCGCCTGACCTGTAGGGTGAGAAGCATGTTTCTTTCTTTTGGTAGGACATACCAAAGTTTATGTAAATCTTCATTACTTTTGTTCCTCAATTGCTGACAGGTCCATGCGGCCCCAGTTTTCACTTTTTCTTCCCCCCAATTCTTTGGGTCATCAAAAAAATTCCTCCAGTCCTTTCCTTGACAATGTGGCATGAAATAATCTACACTGGTGAAAAGATGTGACATTTGGTGCATTCTTAAGCAGCAAACTAAGAGAAAACCTGCAACTTTATTTTAAAACTATACATAATCATATATATGCAAATTTAAGAAGAATAGATGGAAATTTGTTCATCTCTGAGTGTACAAATTGTAGTTGATTTATATTTTTTTCTTCAAAATGCTTTACCTCATTTCCCCAAAGTGTTCCATGCTAGCAGGGGCCTTGGGAGTTATTAACCACCCAGAAGCCTTCAGAACTGCTGAGACTCTTGTACACAAAATGGCCAAACAGGCTGTAACCATTTTTTTGCATAACTGTAGTGAACTTTTAAGTCTCTTTACATTTAGATTTTTTTCTTAAACCTTTTGTTTTAAATTTTTGGTTTTATTATAATATTATCTTACAGACAGAGCATATAACCTGTTAAATTTCTCTTCCTTCTGCTCTTCCTTCTTCTTCATGGATATTAATTCAGGGCCAAATACATGGCATGTCCTTATGTGTTTAAGACCAAGAGTTATTAATAAATTAATTTTGCTAACTTTTAAGCTTGGATTTTGTACATTTCTGCTCTTTTTTTATATACTTGAGGAGTTAAGGATTGGAAGTGAAATTATTTTTAGCAACCATGAAAGAATTGTCCATTAGTAATCTTGAATTTTACTTTTTTTTTTTGGCGGTACCGGGGATTGAACCCAGGGGCATTCTACCTCCGAGCTACACCCCCGGCCCTATTTTTTATCCTTTATTGAAACCAGGTCTCACGAAGTTGCGGGGGGGCCTCACTAAGTAGCTGAGGCTGGCCGCGAACCCGGATCCTCTGGTCTCCGCCTCCCAAGTACTGGGATTACAAGCGTGCGCCACCACACCCGGCCTTGAATTTTACTTTTAAAACACAGATATTGTGAATTTTGGTTTCATTTGCCTAATGAAACTTGCCCATTTTTTGACTGCTAACATTTTTAATGTTACTTTATCTTTGTTGTGTCTCTTGTAGCTAGATTCCATTTTGACCATTTATACTTGAAGATGGGAGATTAATTCATTTAAAATGATATGTATCTTCTTGCTTATGAATTTTGGGGTACTTTTTATATCTTATATATCTGTTTTCTCTAAAAAATAGTATGTGTTATTTTTCACTATTTTGTAAGATTTGTAGACTCATTTTGACTCTGTTACTCTTGAATTGTTGAGGTAATTTTCTCTATTTTCCATCAAATGTGAAATAAAGCATTTACCTTCTTTGAAATAAGTAATTTAACTCAATTTTTTACTTATACCTATTCAGTTAAAATTTTCAATATAACCTTAGATTTAAGAGTGAGATTATTATAATTTTATTATTATATGTGTCATATATCCTCTCTTTCCAGAATAGTGTTTTTCAAATGTTTTGGCATCAGGGCACTATTATATTCTTTAAAATTATTCAGAATCTCAAAGAGCTAGCTTTTGTTTATTAGGTTATATCTATTGATATTTACATATTAGAAGTTAGAACTGTAGACATTTAAAATATTCATTTATTCATTTACAAATAATAAAAATTAACTCACTATCTGCTAATATGAATGACATATTTCTATGAAAAAGAATATTTTCCAAAATAAAAATCAATTAGGAAGATTAGCATTGCTTCCCCTTTCTGCAAATCTCTTTAATATCTGGTTCAGTAGAAGCAACTAGACTCCCTGTCTGCTTTTGCATTCAATCTGTTGTAATATCATAGGCCATGTAATGTCTGGAAAATTCTACTGTACGTTAGTGAGAGAATGAAAGAGATAGAAGGCAAATGATATCTTAGTCTTATGTGTGTGTATGTATGTATTATTGGGGATTGAACCCAGGGACATTCTACCTCTGAGCTACACCCCCAGCCCTATTTAATTTCTTTTTCAAAACAGGGTTTGCTAAGTTGATGAAAGCCTCGCTAAGTTGCTGAGGTTGGCCTCAAATCTGTGCTCCTCCTGTCTCAACTTCCCAAGTACTGGGATTACAGGCATGTGCTATCGTGTCCGGCGTCTTAGTCTTATTCTGAAGATAGTTTTGACCTTAGTGACACCTGAAAAGGTCTTACACAATCCCAGTGGGTCCCTAGACCACACTTTGAGAATCACTGTTCTAAAACAATTTACAATCTTTAGACATTTCAATTTTAACTGGTTGTAATAATTCTTTGACTTCTTTTACAACAGAACTTGGCTGGCATTGATTTCTTGATCATGTTATTGTAGCACATCTCAAATAATTTTGTCCCCGTTTGTCAGTAAGAATGGAGTACATAGTAAGAACAAGCCACTCCCCAATCCCAGTAGGTCACTGGGCCTCTGATCCAGAGGACCCTGCCCCGGACTGTGCCTCTGGCTAATGAACAGAGGACACCTGCTATGACAGCCACTGTGGCAGAGGACCAGAGAGCATGCTTAACCAAGTGCTGGCCCAGAACTCTGCTGCCAGAGAGATACCTTCACTGCAAGGAAGCAGGGAGTGGTGAGCTTTCCTTTGCCAGGGAGAACAGGACTTTGAAAAGCAGGTGAGCAGCACAGAGGGTGCATGAGGGGAATATTTTCTCAGTCTGGCACAGCTAAATATTGATTTTGCCTTCATACATGAATAGCTGAATTGGGTATACATTTTTTTGTCATTTCCCTTGACCTCCAGATCTACAGACTTTCATAACCATTTTAAATATTTAAGGTTTTAAATATACTTTTCACTTCTCCTTTTAGGGCCTCCCTTCTCCCCCCATTTTGTTCTGGGAAATTCCCTCTTACTTTATAACATTCTAGTTAACTTTTTTTCTTAAATTTCAGCTATTATTTTTAGTTACCAGACCTTGTGTAACTTTCTGTTTTTCTTCTTCTCTGTATGGCATCTTGAACACAAGATATTCTCATATCTGCATGACAATTTTTGTTTCTCAGAAATTCTCTTCTGTTCCCTGCAACATCTCTATTTCTGCTCAGGTAGGTTTTCACCTTTTGCTCATCTTGATTCTCCTCCTTCCAGTATATGTTACCACAAATACATGTGGCCTGTTGTTCATCCATACTTAAGGTGAGGTGCTGAAAAGCTAACTCAAAACTCCATTTAATGAGATGGGCTGGCAAACTCATGCACTTTGCTGAGGAAATCCCAAATTCCTGAAGGAGAGGCCTGTCTTTTCTGTGTTGGAGAACACAGTCCTCAGTTTTCATTCCCATATCTCCTTCCCAAATGCTACCACCTCTAGGATTCTGTGGGACACTCTGGATCCTTCTCTGACCAGAGGGGAGCATCCTCCACCCATGTAGCAATTGGTGCTCCTTTGACCATTTTTTCTCTTTTGGATTTTGGCTTAATTTCTCATTTAATTCCATCTCATTGTAATTGTGACTTTAAGTCTTCTATTATTATCTTTAAGGAACACTCTAGTAAAGAAGAGAAAAACAGTTGTCTTCAATCAACCATTTTTAACCTGATGTCTTTTTCTTTTTTAAATAATTCAATGGGGAATAGGATTTTATCTATCAGGACACCTTTTGGGGGAGTAGGAAATCCCAATGACCCTCTTATGGTGGTATAAAAAATTCTACAAGCTTTTACACCATTTAGATATCTGTTAAAACACCATTAGAAAGGGGAACAATTTATCAAGTAAGAATGAGAATGACAAACCTTTTTGAGTTTGAAAATTACTTTTTCCAGGCACAGTCTTAATGTCTGAAATCCAGGGTTCTTTGAGGTCTCCATGTATTTAACCCACGTTTGGGTTAGATACAGTACAAAATGTTCTCATTGGTTTCCACAAGGAACCACAAGGTTTCCACAAGCACACGGTTTCCATATTGGAACAGAGAAAAATAATGATATTCTTGTGACTATTCTTTTTTTTTTTTTTTTGCGATACCAGGGATTGAACCCAGGGGCATTCTACCTCTGGGCTACACCCCCAGCCCTATTTTTTATTCCTTATTTGGAAACAAGGTCTCACTAAGTTGCCAAGGGCCTCACTAAGTAGCTGAGGCTGGCCGCGAACCTGGATCCTCCAATCTCAGCCTCCCAAGTACTGGGATTACAAGCATGTGCCACCACGCCCGGCTTGTGACTATTCTTAATTCACTTTTACCAGAGAGGAGTCTTTGAACCAATTTGAGATGGCAGCAGCCATCCCTCCCTCTCTCTGCAGTTACTGATGGGAGAGGTTTATCTCCTTTACATCTTCCTGAGATTTCTCTCTGTGTTAGGTTCTATAACATCTCATGTCCTAAAATTCTTTTGTCTGTGACTTTTCTTCTTTTTTTTTTTTACAATCTGTATTAGTCAGAGTTCTTCGGAGAAACAGAAGCAGTAGGATATGTATATATAAAGAGATTTATTGTAAGGAATCAGCTCACACAACTATGAAGGCTGGCAAGTCCAAAATCCATAGTGTGGTCCCCAGGCTACAGCTTCAGGAGAGCTCCCGGTGCGAAGGCTGTCTGCTGGAGGAGTCTTTCTTACCCAGGGAGGCTGGTCTTGTTCTTTTTTTTTTTTTTTTGTGGCACCGGGATCGACCCAGGGGCATTCTACCTCCAAGCTACACCCCCAGCCCTATTTTTTATCCTTTATTTTGAAACCGGGTCTCACGAAGTTGCGGAGGGCCTCACTAAGTAACTGAGGCTGGCCAGGAACCCGGATTCTCCGGTCTCAGCCTCCCAAGTACTGGGATTACAAGCCTGCGCCACCACGCCTGGCTGTCTTTGTTCTATTTAAGTGTTTGCCTGGTTGGGTGAGGCCCACCCACATCCTGGGAGCTGATCTGCCTCACTCTGAATTCACCAATTTAAATGTTAATCTTATTGAAAACACCCTCCAAGCTGACAAATTAACTGTAACAGTATCATATCAACACCAGTAAAGATTTAAAACGTTTTTAATTCAATGGTTTTCTAGGGAGTTCAGGTCAGGACGATTAGGGCAGGGTGAATCTTTTCAGCATGTCCAGGTCTTTCCTGAGATCTCTGACTTCTTCCATTGCACCCCCAATTATTCCCTAAATAAAAAAAAATTACATTTATTCGGGTCTTTCTCCAAGAACCTTTATTTTACACATTGGCTCTCCATTGACCATTCCTTATGTCTCAAATTATGTAGCCATTGCCAGGTGTGATGGCGCATGCCTGTAGTCTCAGTACTTGGAAGGCTGAGACAGGAGGATCGCAGGTCTCAGCAACTTTGTGAGACCCTCAACAACTTAGTGAGACCCCATTTTAGAACAAAAATAAAAACTGCTGGAGGTGTAGCTCAGAGGTAGAATACCCCTGGGTTCAATCCCCGTTACCAAAAATAAAAATAAAAATAAAAATAAAAATAAAAATAAGAAAATAAAAGATTATGCAGCCACCAGGAATCTTTTGGAAACTCAGTAATGATCTCCACGTCCTATCTTCATTTCTTAGGGCGGGCACAGAGCACCAGAGCGTAGAGGAGCAGAACTTACTTGAGCTCCTTTTCAGGCTCTTCCGAGAAAACAAGGTGGACATCTCAATGGCAATAACAAAGTCCTTTCCTTTCCTCATGGGCCTCCGGGACCGCGACTTCATCTCCCAGCAGATGTTTGAGGTAAGTACAGGTCAGTACGCCAGCCCCATCCTACGTCATGCCAAACTCCAGGATGCAGCCAAGAGGCTGGAGGGCCTCCTGGAAGTGGCCCCTTGCTGTCCTGTGAGTCAGGAGGTGACAGGAGAAGCAGGAGAAGTCTTTTTTCTGCAGTACTTGTTGGCAGAGGGGCAGGAGGGGGGGCAGGGATGCGCCACAGGTGCAGAGCATCCCGCGTACATCTACACAACATACTAACACAAACTAAAACGAATGTCAATGCGCAATCCAAGCAGTGCTTCATTCCAAAGCTCACTTCTTTTAAACACTGGAGCCTGAGATTTTTGAAACTCGGGGCAGTTCTGTCGCCCTAGGATAAATTGGGAAACAGACGCTCGCTACTCTCTCTCCAAATCATTTCTTGTTCTCAGATGTTTCTGGAGCTCTAGAATGCAGGCACAAGTCAGCGGTGGGTCCCGGGGGATTCTGAAGACAAGCCTTCTCTTTGGCTTTATGAATTTTCTTTGCCCTTTGGACAGGATCATAGAGCCGGCGGGTGGTCACTGGTTTCCTAGAGCCCTTCAGGCCAGGCCAGTTCTGGGGGAGGGCAGTGGTCATTGTCCAGTCACCAGAACAGCCTCTCAGGGCCTGTGAGGGCCACTCCTGAAGCACCCTGCCCTGGCTCTTAGTGCTGCCTTTGACTTTAAACACACTTTTATTCTTCACAATAATTTTCTTCTCTCAACTGTATATCAATGTCAGAGAGCCAGGCTCACAAAAGTAAGAGTGTATTTTTATGTCAGAGGACAGTGAAGAAGCCATCCGAATAAGTCGGGCATGATGGCACACGCCTGTAATCCCAATACTTGGGAGACTGAGACAGGAGAATCACAGGTTCGAGGCTAGCCTCGGTAACTTAGCGAGACCCTCGGCGACTTAGAGAGACCCTGTTTCAAAACAAAAAATTAAAAAGGTTTGGGGGTGTAGCTTAGTGAGAGAGCACCCTAGGGTTCAATCCCCTATACTGCCCCTGACAAACAAAAGAGTCATCCAAATATAGGCAAAATTCTAACATTTCACAAGAGAACAAATGGTCTGTGTGCCAACCTGAGTCTTTCAGAATGCACAATCCAGTGATACAATTCTCCATTCAATGTTTTTAAGACTTGGCAAGAAGCTCTTAACAACCTGGTCCCAGTGGCAAATGTGATGTACCATGTCCTCGATGAGCTGGAGAAGACGTTCAGCCTGTCAGTGCTGAAAGCAGTGTTCAGTAGAACCAACCTGATGGTCTATCCGGGCTTGAATAAGACTCTCATGAACTTCCCAAAGGGTAACTCTCGCTCTCTGGGGCTTTGGGGGATTCAAGTCCTTTTTGTGCTTTCATTCACTCATTCATTCATTCATTCATTCATTCACTCTCCAGTACTAGTCGACGTGTATTTTACTGAGGTACTAGGACATGCCAAGCACAAGGGAATACAGTGGTGAGGGAACACCATGGCCTGCGTCCTCTCGGAGCTCACACACAGGCCCTGCCGCCCCACAAATGACCACTCAGCGGCCCTGGTTTTGGTGCTGTGGGAAAGGCATGCAGGACACCCTTTCATAGGAAGGAGGAGGCCCTCTCTGATACCCGTAGATGTACAATCCTATGTCATCGTGCTTCTCCAAGGAAGAGTGGAGAAGTCACAAGTGAAGCCCGCCATGCCCGGGCGCCAGAGAGACGAACAGGGAAGCTTGGTGTGGGGCAGGCATGGTGGGCTGTTGGAACCAGGGGGTGGAATCATGGAAGGTGGGCTTGGAAGCTCATTTTGGAGGGCCTGACACCCTGTGCTGGGCAATGTCAAGTTTATTTTGGGGAGAAATAAAGAAGCAATATTTTTTTTAGGCAGAGAAAAAGAAGTCAGTGTGAAGAATGAGTTGTGTCAATTTGTAAAATCAATTTGTAAAATTTTGCCTACACCTTGACTAAAGTAAGAGCTATCTTGTTTCCATACTAGGATATATCCAAGTCAGAGAAAGGAAATCAAATACCTAGGCACGCCCTTCTGGTCAGTATTCTGTTTGTAACCAGGCTCCCCCCAGACCACACGTACAAAGGGAACTGTTATGCTCGGTCTGGTGTCGCAAGAAGAAGAGGAGTCTGACTGGATTTGGAGGGTCGATTTATTCAGCCGCGGTTAAAAGAGGCTAGCCAGGCTAGGAACGCAGTCCAACGCAAAGTTAGGAGCTGTGACCCCAAACTAGTTTCACACAGAGTTTTTAAAGGCAAAACCACACACGCAGGTGGTCGGGGATGGGGGGAGCCCGTTGCCTAAATTACAGCCAATGGGGTGCTGACGAAACACTAGTCTGAAGTAAGCAGGAGTTGTGTTATTTTTTGATTGGCTGGAGCTAGGAAGGTACGTTATGTCTGGAACATGGCCCAGTGCTTCTGGGATGCTGGCGTTAGGTAAGCAGGATGTTAGTTCATGCTTCAAGGGTTGTGCTACGTGCTCTTTTCACTGATTGGTTGTTCTGGGCCTGAGGGGAATTCCAGACCAGGTCGAACATGGAGTCACTCTTGTTAGGGCTCTCTAGGGCCTACAGAAACTGCCCACATCTCGGGGCCTCTGATCCTCTCCGTTAGTCACTGTTCATCACTGTGATAAAACACCTGAGATTGACAGCTCAGAGGAGGAAAGGTTTATTTTGGCCTCTGGTTTCAGCCCGTGGTCACTCAGCACTGTGGCTTTGGGCCTTTGGTGAGGCAGAATATTGTGCGTGGAGTGTGTGGTAGAGCAAAGCTGTGTAGCCCACGGGGCCAAGAAGCAGAGAGAGAGAGAGAGAGAGAGAGAGAGGAAGAGGAAGAGGAAGAGGAAGAGACAGGGACCAGCACATGGTCAAATCTCCTATGTTACGGATCAAAGTTGCCAGGCAAGAGCAGGGACCAGCATCACTGATAACCTGCTGGTGGTCGTGTGAGGCTGGCGGAGGAACACAGTTCACAGGGAGACTCGGGGGGCCTGGGGTGCCCAGGGGAGTGGATCAGGGCCTGACACAAAGAAAACCTGGTTCAAAAGAGGCTTTCAGTAGCAAAAGCAGAAAAAAGCAGAGAGAAAGATGGTAGGATGGGAGCTTGTCGTGTGGGAGGCAAGAGCTCTGGAGGGATAGAATCAGAAGGAAAATCTGAGACATGAGTAGGTCATGTGATAAAGAGTGTTGAAGCCAGGTGTGGTGGCGCACACCTGTGATCTCAGTACTTAGGAGGCTGAGATAAGAGGATTGCAGGTTCAAGGCCAGCCTCAGCAATTTAGCGAGGCCTTCAGTAAGTTAATGAGACCCTGTTTCAAAATAAAAAACATAAATAAAAAGGGCTGGGGGTGTAGGTTAGAGGTAGAATACCCCTGGGCACAATCCCCAGCACACATACACCACAAAAAGTGTTGAAGGGCAACGAGGAAGAAAAAGAACTGGGGCATGTACAAGACTTCACAGCACTGAAGCAACAAGTGGTGACAGAAAAACGAGAAGGAG